>PVKY010011112.1:0-12213 GCA_004027775.1 Bradypus variegatus
GCTTCAGCAATATGAGCTTGAGCAAATGACAATCCTCTCCATGTCCCTAGCATCTCATCAGTCAAACAGGGACAACACTGCTGACTTTAATTAAATGAGATGATATGTATGAATTACTTAACACAGTGCCTGGCACATAATCAGTGCTCAATAAAATATTATTATTAGGTGTGTTTAAGCACTCTATCTCAGGAGGCAGGGCACATAAAACCCAGCCCCTGCCCTCAGGATGCCACAGGGAACAGGGCTGAAGAGGGAGGCAGGGGTCAGCTCAGGCAGGGCAGGAGTTTTGGATATGCCCAGAATGTTCCCCTGGATACCTGAAAGGGTTAATTTCTGACCCTCCCTGGATGGGGCCAGCTTCCCCTGCCCCTGTAAGTAGTGGGCACTGGGAAAGCATCTTGTCCACATGGGAGAGCATCTTGCCCAGGGGAGAGGCCCAGGATTCCCGCTTGGCATCACCTTGCAAAATCTCAGTCCCAGGCCAGTCCCCCTCCACCCTCCCCAGGAAGTAGTAGAGGTGGCCCTGGCTCATCCCCCGTCCCGCCAATTTTAAACTGAAGGCATTAAGTTCGCTAATCGCCCGTAATCACCTTGTTTGAATTAGCATGGCAAGTGCTTCCGACTAAACGGTCTGTTATTCCAAATAACCCTTGGTGGTTTTAATTACATCCCCTGGAATGCGCGGCCTCCCGGCCCTGGCTTTATTAGGGAAAGGTCCCTTAAACCGCAGGATCCCCGTGATTCCTGACCTCCCCTCCGCAGACCCCGTAATAAAAAGAAGCAGGAGAGGGTATTTTATCCACCCAGACCCCAGCTCTGCCTTAGCTCTATTTTTAAACCCAATGCAGGCTGGAGGAGATGAACCCCCCCTTACCCCACCCCCACTTTTGGGTTCCATCTGCTTCCAGCCACCAACAAATAGAGAAAACCCTCAGTCTGTTCCTATTGCGCTTGGGGACACGCCGCCCCATTCTTGCTACCTGGATTGGATTCCTAATTCTGCTTGGTTTGTGCCAAGACTGGTTGGTTTTTATTAATCTCCCCCCAACTTGCGCTTGAAGGAACAGGCTCAGAGAAGGAAAGTGACTGGCTCAAGGGCAGCACCTCTTAAACTGGAGTGTGCGCGCCCCTCGCCTGGGGATGGTGATAAAACACAGGATTGGGTTCAGTGGCTCTGGGGTGGGACCCGGGTTTGAAGATTGCACACTTCGCATAGCAAGTTGCTGTGGTGTCCGCTGAAGGGACCGAAATTCATAGGATCGACTCCTTTCCCGGACCAGACTCGATGCTCGCTCTTTACAGTCCTCACATTTCATTCCCTGGTGGGCACCACACATCCTGCTGGGACAGAAGAAGGATATGCTCATTCTGCAGGGGAGGGAGCTGAGGTGCCAAGAGGTCAGGAGGATTTTTCAGGCTTCGCCCAGAACCAGAAGGTCAGGAGTTCATAGCTGAGGTTGGGTGTACCGCTGGGGGATCAGGGCAGGAAGAAATAATCCTCATTTCCTAAGGGCAGAACCGAGTCCAGAACTGAGAGTCCTGCTCCTTCCTGGCCTCCAGACCCTATACCTCATGCTCCATCCACAGCATCTAAATTGCTTGGCGGAGGCCCCTGTTTTACCCAGGACTCAGCCCCAGAGCAGGGGGGTGGGGGTGGAAGAAAACGTTCATTCATTCAACAGATATTTCTTGAGCCCTGGGCCTGTTATAGGGGAAGCCCTCAATAAACACTCACTGATTACAGAAAGGAATGAGGACACTCCTATTTTGTCCAGGATCTGTTCAAGGCATTGGAAAGACACCGGGGAGTAGAGCAGATTCTGTGCCTGCCCCTGGAGGGCTTACAGTCTGGGGGAAAGTTGGGGAGAGTGTAGGGACTTGAACCGAGAGCTTGCCATGTGCAACCACGTGCCCCCATCCTTCCAGACCTCATCCCATTGAAGCCTCATAACCGCCAAGCGAAACAGCCACTAGTGTCCTCATGACTGAAGAAGCTGAGTGTCAGCAAGGTTGAATCACTTGCTCAAGGTCACACAGCCGCTCATGAAATGGCAGAGCCACAGTTTGAATCAAGGTCTCTGGATCCACGGCCATCGGAGCAGGATGGAGAGGGAAGGTTTCCAAAGTCTTCAGGGTGGAGCCGGGCACAGAGGAATGGTTTTATTTAATGGTGTGGGGGTGAAGGGACATTTTCCCTGTCCCCACCCTGACACCACGGTGAACCCTGAACTGCTAAATTGAGCAAGATGGGGCAGGGCAAAGGTGAAAGGAGCACTGCTCACAGCCCACAGGGCTGGGGAAATGAGCTAATTAGGACCTTTCAGCGGTGCCGGCCCACAGCTGGGCAGCTCCAGCTGGTTCTGGGTGAACAGAGTCCTCCCCAGCCCCCCAAGTCCCTAGAGTCCAGAGGGTCAGCCCCACCTGGGAGCAGGATGGCTCCATGCCTGCCCGTCTGCTCCCCTGGGCTCTCAGGTGCCAAGACAGGAAAATGAGCTGGACCCATGCACCACACGGCGAGATGGCTCATTTTTATCCTGTGTTTTTGGGTTATTTTTTGAGACACACGGTCCGCTTAGCTATGATGGCTTCCAGGCAGTGTCTGGGGAGGAGGCTGGGAAGGGCATGCACCCTCCAATTCCCTGTTTTGCCTTGACTTTGCCCTTGTGGTGCCATGAAACCATTGGCCAGGACATGGGAATCAGTCTGCCCAATTCACCCCTGGCTCCCCGGCACCCATCTCAGGACCTGGAACCACACTGAGTGCTCAATAAATATTTGTCAAACAGATTAAGAAAGAAATTCATTGTGTAAATCACAGGGGTATGTGGGAGTAATTGGGGTTGGGCTGGGTTAAGTTTTGCTTTGATAGTGTTCATTCCACCAACAGGGCCTGGTCACTCACTCTGTACAGGGCATGGGGACTTCAGGCTTCCGTGGGCCCCTAGGAGCCACAGACCAGGGTGTGAGATCTTGCCTTTGCTCATAGTGATTTTTAGATACCTAAATCTACACTAGAAACTCAAGAAGAGCAAGCCTTCTCAGAAGAGGTGGCATTTGAGAACACCCCCTAAAGCAGGAGTTAGGTTGATCAGACGGAGGAGTAGGGGCAGCCGTCAAATCCAAGCCATCAGCAGGAGCAAGGTCACAGGGACTTTGTAGGTCATGGTAGGGAGTTACCATCCCTGCATGGCTCAAACAGCCATAAAATGGTCATAAAATCCCTGCCTGATGGCCTCTGCTACTAGTGCAGATTCAGTTCAGAAAAGGGACCCAAGAGACAAGGACTACTATTTATTAAGCATCTACTGTGTCCCAATCTCAGGGATGGGCCCTAGGCAAATAGTGGGAGCAAAACAGACAAGATTCCTGCTCTGCTGGAGCTTCTAATGGGAGAGAATGATGTTGACCACTCACCCAATACACAGCAGATAGTACTGGGATAGGACCTGTGAAGGAAAGACACTGGGCATACTGCAGAGGGAGCTGACCCATTCTAGGGTTCAGGGAAGATTTCTGGAAGAGCTGACATTTGAAGCTTTTCACATTTGCTTCTGTGTCACTTGCTCCACCCAGTGCCTGGCCGAGCAAAGCTTAGCAAGTGGTAGCAAGTGCAACATGACTGTGACCTCACTTCATCTACACCTGCAAGGAAGGCGCCGCGATGATCCCCAGTGCACAGGTGAGGAAACCGAGGATCGGATGTGTTGAAGTCACTTGCCCAGGGTCCCATTGTGGGGGTGGGATGGAGCTGGGATTTGAACCTAGGCATATCTGGCCAGCTCTCCTCTACAGCACCCTGCCTTCTGTTCCCCTAAACCTAATTTGGGAAGGAGGAGGGGTGGGGAGAAGACAGCCCTTCCATCTTCCTCGTGGAGAACAGAATAGATTTGTTATCTACAGATCTAGAAATTCTTTAAACAAGGTCATGCATGGGAAAGCACGTAGCGTAGTCTAAGCACATGGGGGCTGCCCCCAAAATCGGAACATCCTGATGCTCAGGACTAGAAGGGGCCTTAAAGAGAAAGTGACCCAATAAGAATGATTCTGGTTGCCTCTTAGAAACACTTTTTTATTGTTCTAAGGGAGTCATCATTAAAGGGACAGATAAGAACACAGGTTAAAGTTTTAAAAAAAATTTAACAATCACTGCTATAGTTTGCAACTCTGCACTAGTTTGTCTAATAAAGAGATAGAGACACAGATGTGGAAAGGCAGGTCTTCAAGAAAGTCATGCCACCCAACTAAGGAGACAGACAGAAATGTCTGGAAATTCAAATAATAATACATGTGAGAAGGGACGGCTGGATAAAAAGACCGCAACCCATTAGATGTGAAGGGAGTGGTTCAGGCTGATGAATCCTGAGGCTGGAACTGGCACCGAGGCTTGAGGATGGAGAAAGTTCCCCTGGAAGGAAGGACATTGCTAGGTGTCAGAGGATGGGGATTGCTTGATTAAACGGGGATGGGGGCTGGCGGTGGGGAGTAGGGGAGTCAGTCTGTTGGCTTCTCTCATCCTTGAGACAAATCCCTTCGGCATGTAGAGTAGTCCATGGCAGCTCTCCTAAGAACAACAAAGTTTTTATATTAAGGGGAAAAAATCCAATTGGGGTTTCAGCAGGAAATACGGTAGGAAGAAAATGCCCTTTGCCTTCCTTAATGAAAACTGAAACAGGGCCACCTATAAAATGACATGTCTGGACAATGGAAAAAGTGGCCCCACCAGCAGGAAGGATGAGCGGCCCTTTGGCCAACCATGGAAAGATTTTTCCATTGTCCTAATGTTCTCCAGGAGGCCTGGTCTCATAGAGAAGAAATGCCGAAATTGGCCAAAGAAGTTAAGAAGTGGGAGTTTTCCGCTTAGAACAGCTTGAAAAACCTAGAACTTTGGGAGTGGTGTGGCTCCCTGTGGGACTCGATCCCACCCTGTCTTATAAGACAGTGGCCCTGAAAATGGCTGGAGCCATCTGCCCTGTGTGGACCCCCAGCCTCCGGGTTGCCAGGCAGAGAGGCCCTGCTTTCACCCCTCTTCAAGGTCATTATTGCCCTTCGCCAGGTGAGAAGGAGGTCAGGTTGAAAGCACCCCTGCCTGGTGGACTTTGCTCCCCACACCGAGACCCACCGTGGGCATGGGATGGGGATGGGGTGCCGGGAACCTGGCTGCCGCCCTCCTGTCCCATCCCTGCCGCAATCAGCCCCAACAAAGCAGCGGCGGACAGAGTGGCATTTAAAGTCAAACCCTTGCATATCAGTTTTGATTTCAACTGGAATCGCCTCCCTCGGCTGGATTTCAAAAGACAGCGTTACTAATGAGAAACACACAAGTTCTTGAAATGAAGTTAACTTTTTTTTTAAAAAAAAAGGCCTTTTCTTTGGCTCCGTCAATATATATTAGAACCACATTGTCTATGAAAAAAAGAAAAGTCGTTCTGCTTCTGAACAGAAATACGGGAGTCCTTGAACTTTGGAAGATACTGGAAGACTAGTGTCCTGGCCTGTCATATCTCTCTCAACTTAGAGGGAGTATGTGTTTATGTTTTTGTTTATGTTTTTTAAAGGCACTAGGGATTTGCAACTTCAATTCAGAACAGAAAAAAAAGAGGGGATACAAAGTGTCTGAAGTGGGCAAAAATCAATGGGAAGGAAGTTAGGATTTTTTTAAAGAACTAGCTTGATAACTGTTTCCAAGAGAAGCAAGAGACGAAGACTCCAGGAGAGACTTGGGTTTACAGTCTGCCCCGTCCCCTTCCAGCTCTGTGCTCCTGGGCAAGTCACCCTTCATGACTCCGTTTCCTGCATTTCTCCATGGGACCATGAGAATTCTAGCCTCCTGGGACTCCCGGGAGGACAAGACGTGACCACGAGAAAGTGCCGGTGTCCGTGTGACAACCAGCCCATGGTCAGAAAATGGCACTTGGATGGGGAGGTCATTGTCCTCTGAGGGCTGTTGGGCCCCGAGAGCTCTTTGGGCCTGGTTCTTCAGAGAACACTTCTATCTCGTTTTCTCTGGAACCCCTGGAGATTTAATAAGTCTTTTCTTAAAGAATGTTCTCATTTTCAGAGCTGAGAGAAGACCTTCCTTTTCTCCAAAGAGGAAAGGAGAGGGATCTTTGATCCTTTTTCCTGAGCACAACCAGAGCCCACCATGACTTGGGAAGCAGAGGGACTGCAGAAGCCTGAAGCAGGGAGGCTGTTTCTGAATATTCCAGTTGCCGGTTCCCCCTGGGGCCTCTGAATGGGTCCCTGGCCATCCATTTCTGCCCCCATCCTTGTCAGCTCTTCTCCAGAGAGGAGGCCTGGGCCCCTGGAAGGCTCGCCAGCCTGGAAGTCAGCAGCTCTGCTCCAGTACCCACTCGGACAGAGCCTTCCCCTCTCTGTGCCTCAAATTACCCATCTGTGCCATAAGGGGGTTGGATGAGATGACCCCCAAGGTCAGTTCCAGACTCTGTGAAACTGAGACTCCCTCTGACCTGGGAAAGGCTTTCAGATGCCCAAGAGGGGGGTTTCCAGTGGGCGCTCAGCTAGCTCAGCACCTTAAGCATCTTCAGTGACTTCCCAATGTAGCCGGACACCTCAAGACCTGATGCAGGCAGGAGAGGAATGGCTCAGTCCCTGTCCTGGAGGGGCTCGTAGGGGACAAGGAATGCATTTGCCTGCATAGTTAACATTGGGGACGGGGGTCTGGTATCAGCACCAAAGCTTCATTGCTGAGGAAAAAGGGAATCAAGTGGGCTCTGTGGGTCCCCAAACACTGCAGGGGTCTCTTCCCCCTTTGGAGGGGGTGGAGGGGACTCTCGGCATGATCCAGGGCCAGTTCTTGGTTCCATATGGCTTTGATCTGTTCCTTTAGCTTCTCCAGGGCCTTAGTTCTAAGAAATAAGAACTTAGCTTCTTGCCAAAGCAGCCCAAGGACAAATCACGGGCACCCTTCATCCTGTGTTCTGCCCCCCCCCCCCATGCTGCTTTCCAGGCAGGGATTATCTCTAGAGAGCTCTGGGACGTCACATGTTCCCCCACCCCCACCCAGGCATCTACAAGGAAGTGGAGGGTGGGTTGCAAAGTGCAAAGGGCTTCTTCCTCTAAGACCAGAAATCTGGTCTCTAAGACTGAAGGCCTTCATCTTTCTGAGCCTCAGTTTCCCCAGCTGTGAAATGGGGATGAGGAAGCTTGCCTTGTAGGGCTGTTATGAGGACACACCCTATAATTGGCTGTCTCCTATTTGAAGGGGAACTCATTCAGATGCCTGGCTGATATTGTGCTCTCTTTGCAAGTTCAAGAATTGTCTGGTGGCAAAGTTAGGAGATGGGTTAGCAGCTGGTCTAAGAAACCAACCCAGCAAATTCTTCCATCTCCATCTCTCAGGCTGGACCCAGCATGTGTCACCTCTGGGATAGGCTGGACTCCTCCAGCAAAGTCCTCCTGTGCCCACCTGTAATCAGGCAGTGAAGGGGCTGCAAAGAGAAAGGAAGGTTGGGAACAAAATAGGGCCATCCGATCAGGATTTTCTAGCCTCGGGAGCTCACAGCTTCCTTGTATTAGAGTCTGGGGTCTTTGGGGGTCAGCAGCCCCCTAGAGGGCTAAGCCAGCTGGGCCTGCACTAGCCTCCTCCTCAGCAGCTGTCCCAGACTGGCCTCTCTGCATCTGGGGAGGATGTGTTTTCAGCCAAAGCCAGACCCTGACCCAACAAGCCCCAAACCCTTTCAGTCACCTTGAGCAAGGAATGTTTTTTTCATTAACGTCCTACTCCTCTGCTGCCCTCCCCAGCCCCCCAAAGAGGCCCCCAAGCTTGAGTTTCCTCTCCCTGTCTCTGCAACTTCATAATATCCCCAGGCAGCTGGAAGGGAGAAGGCAGTGATCTCAGCCGACAGCCATGCGCTGTAGCCCCTGCCGCCCACCCCGACCCTTCAGCTAACAAGCTGTTTCCCTCCCCTTCGCCCACAGTGGAGACAGCTCTGGGCCCAGAAGGCTTCTCCCCTGCAAGGTCGTCCCAGAGCACCCACCCCAGGGACCGCTTTGAAGCAGGAAACTCAACGGCCACCCCACTTGCCAGGAGTGGTCCCAAATACAGGCTTGTCCAACCATCCTGTCTCCATTTGACAGATTAGGAAACTGAGGGGTCTTGTTTAGACTTCACCCCTGAGGGCAGATCATTCTCGGTGGTGGGGATGGCCCGATTTCCTGGGCACCCCCTTGGCTCCCCCTTCAGGACCCCCGAGACTTGGCTGCCACCACCACGTCCTCCTGGCCAGCTGTTGTGCAGCTGTGCTGACCCAGCGCTTCTCCCGCCTCTGTCTTCCCCTCGCCTCCTTCAGAAATGCTGACTTGGGTCAACGATAAAAATTTTCCTTTGGAGGAAACTGATGGGCCTGTGGCCTAAGGAGTCAGAAGGGGAGCACGTTTTATTTAAAAAAAAAAATCGAGAAGCATAATTTGGCTTTAGAGTCTTTCAAACTTTGGTTCAAAGCCTGGTTCTGCCACTTACTGGCTGTGCAATCCATCTCTCCCCTGAGCCTTGGTTTCCTCTACTGTTAAAGAGGTGTATTAGAAACAGTACCTATACCCAAGGATTTGGGGGACACCATGTGAGAATTGTAATTCTCGAAAAATGCTAGCTATGATGATAAAGAAGGAAAAGAAGAGAGAGGAGGTGGAAGAGGAAATGTGTAAGGCAATTAATGCTTATTGCCTTGAGGTAATCAATTACTCTAAATTGCTCCAAATTACCTTCCCACCAATATCAGGAAAGGAAGAGAAGTAGCAAAAGCATGGTGGCTATTGAAAGTTACTTTAATTAAAATTAAACAAAATTAAAAATTAATTTCCTCAGTCAGTCTACCCACATTTCAAGGGTTCAAGAGCCACAGTGGCTGGTGGCTCCAGCACCAGCGACACCAGTAAGACCCAAAGCCCTGGTCTAGAGCATGGGCTGGGAGCCAGGCTGCCTGGATTAAAATCCCGACTCTGCCAATTACTAGCCATGGGACCCTGGACAGGCTACTTAGTATCCACCTGCCTCAATTTCTTCATCTATAAAATGGGGATGATGACAGTTCCCTCCTCCTAACACTGTTATGAAGATTAAATGAATTAATATTACATTAAAGCACTTTAACAGCTCTTGGCACATAATGAAAGCTGCTAAGTAAATAAAATCAGATTAAAAATGAGGAAAGCTAGTATTTCAGTTTGCTGCTGTCATGCAAAATTGCAAAATATCAGAAATGGATTGGCTTTTATAAAGGGGGTTTATTTGGCTACAAAGTTACAGTCTTAAGGCCATAAAGTGTCCAAGGCATCAACAATAGAGTACTTTCGCTGAAGGATGGCCATTGGCATCCGGAAAATCTTTTTTAGCTGCGAAGGCACGTGGCTGGTGTCTGCTTGCTCCCAGGCTGTGTTTCAAAATGGTGTTCTCCAAAATGTTGCTCTTGGGGCATTTTGTCCTCTCTTAGCTGCGGCTCCTCTTCAAAATGTCACTCTCAGTTGCTTTGAGGTCTCTCTGTTTGTGAGCTTTTTTTATAGGACTCCAGTGAACTAATCAAGATCTACCCTGAATGGGCTGGGACACATTTCCTTGGAAACATTCGATCAAGAGGTCACACCCTAATCAAAGGTGTCACTCACAGCTGGGTGGGCCACATCTCCATGGAAACACCCAATCAGAAGTTTCCAACCTAATCAACACTAATACATCTGCCCCCATAAGACTGCGTTAAAGAATATGGCTTTTTCTGGGGGACATAATATATACAAACCAGCACAGCTAGTGTTCTGAGTCCCCACATATAAATGTCAGGTTCCTGCCTCAGTACCTACCAGATTACAGACCACAAGGGTTACACATGTACAAATACCTCCTTTAATTTAAATGCTTGCACATAACTTAAGCAAAAAATGTTAATTAAAGGAAGGGAAAAGGAAATGTGTCAGAAATCAGAGACCCGAAAGATACAGGAACTGAGCACTTGATCTTATTCAGAGCTTCCTGGTGGCCAAGGTAAAAAGGGAAAATATGGCAGATGGTTTAGTTCTTACTATCTGATGATCACTTGAGTTTGTGTGCTTCCTTGTATTAGAGAGCCAATAAAAAAGGAAATCTCAATATGTGTGTGCCCTGGTGTAGGTTAAGTCAATGATGAGACCTCCTTCAGGCAAATTCCCAAATTTCTCAGCTCCTACACCCAACTTAGAGATGCAAACTCCACTGGTATGTGGCTTTGTCTCCCCATATCCTCTGCCCCAAAGAGGGTTGGTCAGTCTCAGACCCCAGGGTATCCCAATAACCTCGGAAGTGCTTCTACCTACCCTGACCCTCAACCCAGAACTTCTATGCGCTTCAGCTACATCATAACCTGGTACGTGTCTGTCTGGCTATTAGCACGGGAACAACCACAGAGGTCGTTAGGCCTTCACTGTCATGGAATCTGATGATATTGCCTATTTCACAACCAGAGGGAACAAGGTCACTGAGACTCAAGCTTCTTGCCCCCAGCACAGAGCAAGTCAGTTGCTGGACTTGTTAGAGAAGGCAGCATCTCCAAGGTCTCAAGAGCCAAGCTCAGCCCTGGGCCTTGCTCACACTTGAGCTGCCTCTGTCTGGGGGTGGGCATTGGGCTGCAGGCCAGGGAGATGGAGAGTAGCCTTGGAAGATGCAGGATGTGGCTGCTAACGAGATTAGCCTCTTGCAAATGCCATCCCGCGCAGCTCCATGGGGACATCTGCCAGTCTGCCCAGCTCACCAAAGCATCTCCCCAACCCTCCCCCATTACCCTGTACCCAGGCCTGGCAGCCTAGCAAGCTGGGAACAGAACTGGGGTCTGGCATCCTGCGACGTGGCAAAGTCAGGTTTGAAGGGATCTTGTAGGAAATGGCTGGTGCCAGGACCAGTCCATGGCTGAAATCACAACACGGGAGACAAGTGTAGAAGTCTGCAAGACCCGTGAACTTCTCTCCTGGATCTCTGTCCTCCCTGACATCCATCCCAGTGGTGGCAGCTAATTTCTGCTACCATAAGAGGAGCTGACAAGGGGAGGTTCCACCCTAGAGACACTCCCATTTGGAAAGGGAACTCTCAAAGTTCAAAAAACCTTCAAGTCCCAAATCAAAGAAGCTATAATGATGAACTGATGGGTCCAAGGCCCCTAATTATTCTGCCAACAAATTGGACCACAGACCCCAAATGAGGGTTGCCAAGTAAATCTCATCACACAAGTAGAAGAGAAAGAGAATGGGTACTTGTTGAAGGCTGCTGG
The DNA here is from genome assembly GCA_004027775.1 of Bradypus variegatus. NCBI lineage: Eukaryota > Metazoa > Chordata > Mammalia > Pilosa > Bradypodidae > Bradypus > Bradypus variegatus. Next base: position 11,253 of record PVKY010011112.1, read on the forward strand.
GTATGGGTCACACATTTACTGCAAATGTAGTCTCATGTAATCCTCCCAACCCCACCAGGAGCAGCATGGGCCCCATTTCCCAGCTGAAGGGACTGAGAGCCCCTCAGCAGTGAAGCTCTTCAGAGCTCTGTCTGAACTCAGGTTTGTTTGGCTTCAAAACCTGGGCCCTGGGAATGCAAAGCAGTGCAGCCATGGTGGAAAATAGTTTGGTGGGTCCTCGGAAAATTAAACATAGAATTACCATATGGCCCAGCAATTTCCAAGGTATATACCATGAAAGAATTGAAAGCAGGGATTTAATGGATACTAGTGCACCCGTGTTCATAGCAACCTTATTCACAGCAGCCAAAAGGTGGAAACAACCCACGTGTCCATCAACAGGTGACTGGACAAGCAGTATGTGGTCCATCCCTATGATGGAATATTACTCAGCCACAAAAAAGGAACGAAAGTCGAAGACATGCTGCAACATGCACGAACCTTGAAATCATTGTGATGAGCGAAACAAGCAAGTGACATGAGGACAAATGTTGTATTGCCCTTTTATGAAATATCTAGAGACAGCAAATTTATAGAGACAGAAAGTAATTTAGAGGTTCCCAGAGGATGGGGGGAGGGGGGCGGGGGAATTGTTGCTTGATGGGCATGAAGAATTTGGAAATTTTGGAAATTGCTAAATAAACTTAAGAAAAAGAAAGAAAAAAAAAGGCTGTTTTCACCAGATACTCTACCAGGTAAAAGGCTTTCTGAACCAAAAGTGCACAGATGGAGGGGACTCCTGGGGCAGATGGCCACAGGCATCTGGGATTGCTGAGCACCACGCTGGGGGCGGCATCCCCGAGTCTCCCAGAGAACAGCCCAAAGCGTTGTTCCTTGGCAAAGGAAAGAGGCCCTGGGAAGGAAGAATAAAAGGAGAAGAACCCAGACAAAGGGAATTAAAGATGAGGAGGACACTGAGGTA
>PVKY010011113.1:0-12212 GCA_004027775.1 Bradypus variegatus
ACCAATGCAAGGTGTTAATAATAGGGTGGTGAATGGGAATCCTGTATTTTATGTATGATTGTTTTGTAAACCCACTTCTCTAATAAAGAAAAAAAAAAAAACTAAAAAGAATCAGTGTGGTGTGTTGCTCCTGTTGATGATTTAGAAGACTGTGATGCTTAGGCATCTTGTGACAGCAAACCAGCTGCAGGAATGTCTAAGATCCTGGGTGAGGGAAAACTGGAACAGTAGAGACTGAGACCAGCTTTACAAACTTGACTACAGGACAACTTCTGCTCGGCCCCCCAGTCCACTCTGCCTTTCTTCCTGCTCTGCGTGTGCGGGAGGCTGACCTCTCCAGCCCTCACCAGTGGCTCCCTGGCCCCCGGCTTCAGCAGATAGGAAGTCCCAGCAGGAAAGCATAGGGCAGGAGGAGAGTGAGGAGGGATTTTTCGCTCCCTGGCTCCCTCCTGGGCCACAGGTTGGCACTGGCTGTGTTCCTCAACCTAAGGCCACAGCTTCAATTCAGCAGAACTCTGGGTTCCAATAACTTTTCTGTCAGTTTGTCCTTTCAGATCTATGGCTAGTAATTGCACCTCTGTTGCCAGTCTGAGGATGCTTTGCCTTTGGTTATCCCCTTTGAGTGTTTCATCTTTTTCTTCCAGAGTCCTGACCAATACACTTTATTGTACAGAGACTAAAACAAACAAAAAGGTGACAAGACTGAGATTAGTCATCTGATAGATGAGCTACACATTATGTCTTCAGTGCCTCGTGTTTTGTAAAGAACTTTTCTCTGTGTTATTTGATTTGACCCTTATAACAATCCCTAAAGGAGGTAGAACAGTGCTGGTAATGTAATAATACTATTAACAGCATTTTATAGATAAACTGGGACACAGAGACCTTCAGTGACTTGCCTCAGATCACAGAGCTACTTAAGTGTAGGGCTGGGACTTGGCATCCGAAGACTTGAGCCTGCATTCTCCAGTTTTCATGCTTCTCCATCCTGCTGACAGAATAATTACCCAGTGTGTCATAGCTGTAGCTGTGGAGAAATTAGGAAGTGGCTTACTGTGTGTGTAAATGTGTGATGTCAACATCTCATGATATTTAGCCACCATGTAAATGAATTTCTCTAGCTCTTACTGATGGATAAGCTTGTTACCAAAGTCCTCAAGTTTAATCATTTAGGTTTTGTCCCAGGGTCCTGGCAACCCTGGCAATGCTGACTTGAATATAGTAGGTCCCAGGAATTATGTACAGAGTTGAAGGGCCCAGGGGCCACTATTGCTGCAGGGTGACATGTCATGGCCCCAAATCAGTATCCACACACACAGCATAATAAATGCCGGTCTGCAACCCTAACATCCACCCAAACTGTTGTCCCCATAAATAGGATATACACGTTCATTTGTCACAGGATTTGAAATTTAGACTCACTGGTCTCATTCATCTTAATGCAGTTTTCCCACAGCTCTGCACAGATTACATCACTGAAGCTGAGCCCATGGGTGGCTCCTCAGTCCAACCTCGGTCCCTCCCCTGACAGTGAAGACAATCCTACCACTCAAGAGAATATAAATTCTGGTATGTATGGCCCTATCCCTAGGTACCATCTTAACTCTTTTTATCAAACTGGGCCATAGCTTGACTTTCCTGCTTAACCAAATAGAGTTGTAAAATGAATCCTTTTAGATTTCTCTTAAGCGAAAGAAAAAAGTATCTTCAAAACCTCTCATTTAAACTTCGCAGCAGCACTTTGTTCAGAGGTGAGTCATCACTGCTCCTAACGCTTGGTCTAGGCTGTACTAAAATTGGTTAAACAAGAAGTTGTAGATTAAGTGCTTTGGTCTGTTCATTTAAAAAAGCACTGTAAAGATTAAATGTAGTCTCAGCATCTTTCACTTGCAGATCTGTCAGGGTATTCTGTACTGTTCCCCAAGTAACAGAAAGGTAGAGAATGAGCAGGTGATGGCAGCAGCACTGAGACATACTGTTTGCCAACTGGCCTGTGTTTGCTTTCCTTGTAGCCTTCTGAACAGAAGAGAGACGAGTGACATGTACTGATTATCAAAAATGCCCACAAATAAACATTTACCTCTCACACTCCATGTCGCTATGTAGTCACTATAGAATTCAGCTGGCCCGACAAGCTCTAGAGGACACTGATAGCCTCTTCATTGTCTCCAGAAGTATCCTTTGAGCCAAGTCAGCTTCTTCCTGTCACCTGCCAGCCTTAGATTTGTCCTGGTCTAAATCTTTCATGTAACCATCTCCAAATCTCTAAAAACAATCTTAGGTTAAACTCAGTTTCTTCCATTTCTCCCTTTATAGATATTGGTAAAAAGCCCCTGGTCCCACTCTTGTAAGTTTGTCTCCTCTCCTCCACCCACCACAATGCCACTGCCACAGGAACGACCTTTCTAAAAGATCCCTACTTTCAATGACTTCCTGTGCATCCGAAAGAATGTGTGGCCTTCTGTGATTTGGTCACGGTTACACCTCTGCATCCTGTTGCACATCTCTGCCTCCAAACGGGTGCTTCTGGGACCACGAATGTTTCAAGTTCCCCTGCACATGCTGTTACCCTCATCTGGGCCTCTGCTCAAGCCATCCTCCACTCCCCTTCATCTGTAAAAGTCCAGCTTTTAAGTCTCAGCTTGAAGGATGCCTCCAGAAGCTTCCTTCCCTAGCACTTGACAAAAGTAGACACTTGGTATGCAGAATGAACAACTTCTGCCAGCAGTTTTTCCTTTTTATTCTTACAATCTGATGAAGTAGGCAATGTACCTCCAATTTACTGAAGAAGAAACAATCTCAAGTTTAGTGACTTACTCAGTATCTTCTGCTAAGAAGTGGCAGAGGAGGCTGAGTCACCTGTTCAAGTCTGAGGATCCTTTTATTATGCCCCTTGTCTTTGAGAGAACAGGGTTTTAACTTTTCCTCTGGATGTTTAAGATCTCTTTGAGTTCAATTCAACATAGTTTTCCCTTTTTGCTCCTTTCCTCAAGACCAGCTGCCCCGACTCCTACAGGTGCCATCCAGATTGCTCACCTATCTTTGTTCACGTGTCCCTGCTTGCTCCTACCACCTACCCACTTGCACTCCTGGCTTCATTTGAATACAAGCATTTGTTTCAAGAACAAAAAAAGGATTTTCTGCATCATCTGAGCAGAGGCACGCAGATACAAATATAGGCAAATATTGGCAGTCCATCACAGCCAGAACTGAGGGGACGTGGTAACCGAGAAATCCATTTAGGCTCTTTTGGAGTTTGCAGGATCCTTGGGACATCTAAGAGAGTTGTTAGGGATGGGGCCAGAGCTTTGGAGAGATTCAGGCTCGAGTTAAGGATTTACGTATCATCAGTCTATGGTGGCTGTTGAAACCATGGCAGTGGATCAAGTTGTGTATTAGCATATTAACCTGAACTCCACCAGGCACGTAAAGACATGCTGTCACCTAGAAATGGTAGCTCCGAAGATGTCTCTGGTCACATGAGCATATCACTGAATTGCAGATTCGCTAAGACACCCATGCCCGCTACCATATGGGCTTTAGGGCTCACAAGTCTGACAGTTTCTGCACCTCTGTGAAGGGGGAAATTAAAGTTAGAAGGTAGACCTCACATTTGAATAGTAACTAAAATTCATTCTGTTAATGCCTAGGAGAGTTACAGGCTACCATTATGGTTTCAACCCTCCTCCCTCAATGAGTGTAGTTCTGAAATTGAAAATGCAAACATGGTTGCTAAATCGCCTTTAAAGCGGAGTCTTTTTTTTTTTAAAGCAATTTGAAGCTTAGCTGTTGGGTAACAGACCAGACTGACTTGCTTAACCTCTAAGCCAGTTTCCCTGTTTTTTTTTTAGTGAAAAAGAAGCACTACTGTCTTCTGCCATAAGAACTTCTGAAGACAATGGAAAAAATCAGATATAAAAGCTAAGCCCTCCTGACACAACTGTAGCAGGTAACCTTGATTTCTTTTTAAACTTTCACCTTAAAAAGATACTGGCCTTATCTGGAAGTGCAAATGAATTCACAATCCTTGAAGTGGAAGGAAAAACTATGGGGAGAGGCTCTACAGTGCAATGCCAGTGGCAGGCTGGGTGGAGCAAGGAGTACACACTCCTCACCCTAGAATCAACCAGGCCTGCCTGGACTCAAATCCAGATAGAGTCTCATTTGCCAGACAACCTTGGACTTCCGAACCATCCTGAGCCAGTGTCTTCACCAGTAAAACATGGACACTACTACTTACGCTCCAGTGTGGTGGTTAGGATTAACTATCAACTCTGTAAAGCTACTACTATGTTCTACCATATCTCAGGCATCTGAATATTGATTCTCTTTTCCAATTCCCAAATAAGTCAAACCAGCAGCTAAACCCAAGGAATGTGGTAAGGATCCTTCTGGGTTCCACTGTTTAGGGAACAGCTCCATTTTCAACCACAAGCAGAAATCTCTAGCTCTCATGGACATGTTCAACACACTCCCTCCATCTATGAGCAAGCCTTTTAAACCAGAAAGATATGAAAGCTTCTATGTAGCACACACATACATACGTGTGTATACGCATACTCAAAGGACAAAGCCAATCTCTGCTATTAAATGTCAGGATAGTGGTTATTTCTGCAGAGGGAAAGAACCAGGAGTTCCTGGGGTATGGCTATTTTCTGTTTCTTGATCTGGGGGTGCTCACTGGTTGCATGCTAATTTGTTTGAAAAAATGAATCAAGATGATGTGTATGTGTAGGATAGTCAAATAGGTGTTTTTCAGCCTTTGTATTTTCATCTGGAATTTAGTTGAGGCTGGGATTCACTGTGTATGGATCAAGAAAGGAGATCTTCCTCCTAATTTGACACTGGGAGAACCTTCCTTTCCTCAGCTGGTCTGACTAATGTGAGGAAAGGAATTTAGAAGATTTTTCTGCATTATTTCTATGGAAAATCTTAGACTAGGACAGTGGCAGGCTAATGTCACTCCCATGTGGCTAGGCAGCCCCACACGCTCAGGAGTGCCCTGGCGCAAGGATAGAACAAATATCTGAGTCTAACACAGGCCAACACCATTCACCTCTTCTTCTCCCCAAACCCTCCCCAGCCTGCCCTACTCTCCCCAAAAATAAAAGAAAATAAGGGCAAAAGGGTCTGAGGCAGGAAACAGAAAAAGGACAAAAAAGAAATTGGGGCAAGAAGAAAACGAAGAAAGATGAGAGAGCCGAAGGCAACAGAGAATGAGGAAACAGGGGACGAGACATAGGAATTAAAAAGATGAGGCAGGAAAGGATGAAGAGGGGAATGCCAATTAAAAGGTAGAAAAAAAAATTTAAGGTTTCCATAGGTCATTAGCAGTATCTATTTTAAACCCAGAAATGACAAATCAGGAGTAAGACATAGACTGTTCTGTGAAAAGATTCCCCCTAATAGACCTTTAACCCTGAGAACTCAAGTTATTAAACCACTGCTGCCACAGAGCTGTGCAGCCCTGACACTGGCTTTCCCACGTGGGCCAGCATAACTCTGCCTGGGCTGCTACTCTGCCAGCACCCCGCAGTAGCCCAGTCCCAAACACCTGCTTTGGAAAAGTCTCATGAACAAGCCAGAATCCAGGAAAACAGCATGGTAAGTGAGAACGTATGGCACCCTCTCCCCAAGCTCGGGAGTTCTGTGATCATCAGTCATCATCACACCCTAAGGCTCTGCTTATTAGCAAACTATCTAGAAGCTGGGGGAAACCAGACTGCCATCCTAATATTCAGACCTGCTCCATGTGTTCATGGTTTTGTGGTATTTGGTTACGCTTTTTCTTTAAAAGTTCCTATTTGTTAGTTATAAACTGAGGTATTTACAGGTGAAATATTACAATGCTAGAAATAGGGCCTCTCGTAGAGCTTCTGCTCCGAAAGCCACCGGCTCCCTTCCCATCAACTAGGAGGGAGGGAGTGAGATACTGATGGAGAGTCCGAGGAAAGAATCAGCAAAGTCCATGTTCAGCAGGAAGATTCCTTTATAAGGGTGAATTTGATATTACACAGTTCGAAAGGGGGGCCTCAGCCGCTGGGCCATGGGAGGCAGTACGGGAGCCAGTCGAGAATGACCAACACATTCCAGGGCTCACATCCCACTAACATTCGCACTGGAACAACTGCCACATACCTCCCTGAAGCTCAATCCACCCACCCAGTTCCATCAACAACTATGTTGTTTTTGTTTCTTCCTTTTGGGCCACTGAAGATAAAATCCACATGATAGGGTTTCGGCACAACAGTCTCTTTCCAGTCACAATAGAAATGGATGTCCAATCTCTTGATGAGAACCAACAGTTCCTTTGACTTCTCTTGCAAGGACTGAAGAGATAGAATTTTTTCCTTATGATCTGTTGAAATATTTATATGCACTTTAAAGAAACAAAACAAAACTAAGAGTCCATTCTGAGCTCTGTTTCCCTGGAAGATTTCTCATGATCACCCCTCCAAAAGTTAGAGGGTCGTGGGTCTGGGAACAAAGAATTAAGACACTTTAAAATAAGCAATAAAAATCCTAGTGCGACACTCAAAAGCAGACCATGGGCTGGAGGGACTACAGAGGGGGAAGGCAGCAGGTGCTCTGATTTAGGAGCAGGGTGCCCACCTTTTAGGAAAGCCTAGCAGAGACACAGACAGAAGCAACAACAAGAAGGAAACACGCCGGCGAAGGCCCATTTCCTTCCGTGCTCTCCCAGGTATAGGGGGTATCACGTCACCTGCATTTTGATTTCTCAGGGCTGATGACCCTATCCCTCAACCTCCACCCACTCTGGTGACCTGCATGCCAAGTTGGGTGGTCTCTGACTGAAACAGACTTCTGCTAAGAATTGGGATTCAATTTCCCTGAGAACCCAAACACAACAATTCCCTTCAGGCTGTTCCAAGCAGGAAGCACCTGGGAAGCTCAGCCTAGGGGGGAAAGGCAAGGAATGCAGAGAGGCTCAGAAGGCTCGGGGAGAAGGAGCAAAGTGACTAGCGATGCCATGGCTTTGACCGGCTTGGCTTTGCCGGGGAAGACCTGCCGCCACTGCCACCTTAGCCCGTGCTGGGGACAGACTGTCATGAGTCTTTGCAGCCAGCAGCAGCTTGAATACACACCAAGTTCCTTTCATATGTATACATGGACATATATATATTTATATTTATTATTTTTAACTGTAATAAATGCAACAGATTCCGGTTCCTTCCCCTTTGCTATGAGCTGCTCAGTCCCCTGCCCCGAGGGGTTCACACCTTCCAGCCTGCTGCCAGGCTCCACCGGCTTGTCATCTGCCCTGCCCACCACCAGGGAAAGTGGCCCCACGATGAGCAGAGGAGAGGGCACACACCACAACAGGTGACCAGGAGGAGGGCTACCCCAGCGAGATTTCTGTTTCTAACCCTGAGAACCTACGGAATTGTGAAGGACTCGGAGAGGGAGCTGGGGCTAAAGGTCACCAGGCTTTTTATTGCAGTTAAAGCAGACTCGGACAGGATGGTCCCAGCCCCGAGACGGGACGGCCCGGCGGTCATGGGAACACTCGTCACAGAAGCCCTGCCCACAGGCCCGGCAGTGGTGCTTGGAAAGCTTGATGCTGAACTCCTTCCGGCAGTTGTGGCAGTGCAGGATCTCATGGTCCGGCACCCAGTACGCCGGCCTGGCCGCGTCCTTCACCAGACCTGCAGCGGGGAAGTGATGATGACAGGACACGCAAAACCTAATACCCTGAGAGCCCCCTGGCTCTCAATCCCAACTGCACAGAGAATCACCAGAAAAAACCCAGATGCCCAGCCTTCACCCCATGCCATCCAAATCAAAGTCTTTGGGGTGGGGGTCCAGGCATTGATATTTATGTATCTATTAAGCTCTCCAGGTGATCCTAACGTGCAGCTACATGAAGAACCACTGGGGTAACTACAGCCATGTCCAGACTCTGGGGTTAGACATACCTTCATTCAAACCCCAGTTCCACTGAGCCCAAGTTATTAGTAGCAGGATTAAGAGAAGTTACTTACTTCTCAGGGCCTTAGGTTACTCATCTCTAACAACCCCAATTCAAGACCTGTTCCGAGGATTACACGAAATAACATCTGCAGTGCACTGGCCTGGGACTCAAAGCCCAGTAAGTGAATGCTGCACTTGGTGAGCCACAGTTGGTGGGTTCTCTGTAGCAAGAGCAGCCCCTGCCCCTCCCAGTCACTCCTGAGGGCAGATGCAGCCTGAGCTTCAAGCCTGGGCAAATTGATCTATTCCTACACTCTTGAGTCAAAAGCTCATCATCTGCTCATTTTTGTGCACCCGCCACAGTGATTAAATTGGATCCAAGCAGTTTTCATCACCACCACACAGGAATCTTTGGTTTCTCACCCAAAATGGGTTGAACTACCCCAAGTCTAAGCTCTCTGCACACTGCATCCCTGCATCCTGGTTATAAGTACCGCTAAACACATGGAGTTGAGTAGCCATCCTAAATCCTTAATGAGTAATAGCTTGGCTACTGCAGGGGTATAAGGTAGCCACGAATTCTTTAATACTCTTCTTATCGAGAAAAGGGGTGGTTCTGTGTGCCCTCTCTTGAATCAAGGCAGGTTGTTTGACTGCTTTGACCAAGAGACTACAGTAGGCAGTGACCATGTCCCAGTTTCCAGGCCCAAGAGACTGGCTGCTTCTACCTCCTGTCCTTGGAACTTTAGCTCTTGGAGCCCTGAGACCAGAAGACCAGAGAATAACCAGAGGGGGAGGGTGCTCTCCTGAGCCCAACCTTCCAGCTGTCCTCCAGGGCACCCAGGATGTGAGGCCAGCACAGACCCTTGAAACCAGTCTGGCTGTCAGTGGAATAGCATCCAATAACTCTAGTCAGTGCCACTTAGAGCAGAACGGTTACCCAGTCAACCCCTTTCTGACTTCCAGATCCACAAAAGCCTAAGATACAATAAAATGTGGTTGTATTTTAAGCTGCTACACTGATGGTAATATGTTGTGCAGCAACAGATGGCATATAATAGGATGGTCTCCAGGAATAAACATGAAATCACTAAGGTATTCAGCAGAAGTCATAAGTGCACATTTTTAATGGATTCCTTGCTTCCCAACTCAATCTAGGCTGCTAAGCCTTGGACAAAATGATAGCCCAGGGAACTCTGAAACCCCTCATCCCACATACACTATACTCAAGAGAAGCCCTGCCAAGCCCACCTAGGGGTATGTCGATGGCTGTTACCACAGCTCCCAGAGTGTTCTGCACAGCTTCGCCCACCTTCCGAGCAATCAGTGTTCCACCTTCCTCATCCGCCTGTGCTTCGGCAACATCTGTAAACAAATGATAAAAGAGGAGCCGTCGCCCCTTAGTCCAATGGAAATCGAAAACTTAGAGCACTTCTGGATTTTTCTCCCAGGGTACTGATGTGCTGTCCTGAAAATGGTTGCAAGCCCAGACCCTGAAATTGGGTGCCATCTCTTAGTCCTTTACTTGCAACCCTCTATTTTAAACCCTCTATAAAAAAGACTATTTTATAACCTGCCTTATTAAGTAAGCCAGAAAGGTGCTGGGAGCATCATCTAGAACCTTCTTCAGAGAAAAGACTCAGTCTGAGCCATCTCTGGCAAAGTCTGTTGCCTTTTCAGAACTCAACTGCTATGTAGCTATCTCCTTCCCTCCAAAACACTTCTACGGCTTAGAGCACAGGAAAGGTTCAGCCCCACTAAGGAACAGCACCTACAGGATTCTAAAAAAGAGCTTAGGGAATGACGGGCCTTGGCTCTCAGAAGAGTGATGTGGTTAGGAACATGGCTGGGGCATGTGTCCCAGGGAGTCCAGTTCCCAACACCCAGTGCCAAGGAGAGAGGCTCTCCCCCTCTACCCTTGCAGCTCATGGGCCCCACGTTACCTAACTGGACATTCCTGGCTTCGTAGCAGTTGTCACACACCCGCACAGGCGCAGGGCCCCAGCCCCGCTCGGGCACTGGCCGGGTCTTGGATGAGCAGCTGTCACAGAAGCCCTCCCCACAGGCCCGGCAGTGATGTTTGGTGTCGTTATCTTTAAAGGATGTCGCACACTTGTTGCAGCTCTGTTCCAACCCCAAAACAAAGCAGAGAGGCAGGTATCGTTTATGTCTGCTCAGCTGAGAAAGTCAGCGAGACCCAGGAAGAGGACCATGGGACCATCCTGGAATAGAGGGACCCCGACAGTCCTAACAGAAGGGCCCTAAGATCTCCAGCCACATGGAATGCCCCTGCTGAAGCACAGCTGGATTATCATTTTCTTCCAAGAAGTGCCCTGAAAGGCCCTTCAAATCTCCTCTCAAGGACTGGCTGAGTCACAGGGTTCCCAGAAGGGACTGTGCTAATTCTAGCCAGAACAGTTAGGAGAATTCATTTTCTTCACAGCTTCTTGAAAGAGCCTCTGGAAAGCTCTAGTTGCAGAGGCAACTAGAAACTACGGGAGGTAGGTTTTAGATCAAAAACTTTCTAGTAGTAAGTGTGGAAAGGAAGCCTGGTAAAGAGTGAGTTTCCTATCACAAAGAGTTTGGACCAAAGCTGGGTGCTCCTTTGCTGTAGGTGCTGTAGAGATTTACATACCCAGCTGTAGATGAGGCTACATGACCTCCTAAGATCTTTTTTCCTCCATGAGGTCTCTGACCAATACTAATCAGCCCTCACTGGTAAGGAAACTAAAACCCACCATGGAGAAATAAGACAAAGGGAAGTCAGTGGGCAAAGAGGAAACTTGCTGCCTCAATGTATCCCACTTGGAAGCTAGTTTTACTGGAGCAAGTATTCCATTCCTCCCTCACAGAACAAGCTTAGCACTAGGGCAAAGTGGCACCAGAAGGATGGGCCAAGCGAGGGATGTTGGGGGCACCCTGCTACACCATACCAAAATCTGAGAGTTGGGCCTCCAGTACGCAGGGGCAATCTGATCTGTCAGCCAGGAAGTCACAGCCTTGGTGGGCCCAAGGCTAAGTTCAGACACCGACTGAGCCATGAAGTTCATCCCGTCCAACAAGCGCTGGGCAGCATTGTTGTTGTCCTTCAGGAATCCATCAGTCTGAAATGAAAATGCAGGCTCCCATTATGCTCTGAGTGGAAGGGGGGAAAGGACAGAGGGAGAGGGAAGGAGGTGAATGACACACTCACCATGGCCCACTCAGAATCACACACCCCCTTGGCAGAGAAGTTTGGGGTCAGACCAGGAATCCTCTGGCTTCTAGGCAATCCCACAGCCAACCAGTCATCACTGATTTAATCTCTTCAGAGGTTAACCTTAATTCTAAGCTTTTCCACACATGAATAACTGAATGATACAAGAGAAAGAAGAAAAATAAAACAGCTCTTACTCCAGGCCACACATGCACAATCTCGGTCCGCACCACCGTATCCACAGGATCTTGGTTCCCAAACCAGTACTGCCGGCTGCGATAGACCACACCGCAGTTAGGACATTCGATTACATACCTGCAAGGAAGGCAAATAAATACTGTTACCCAACCACATGCCTCTGGAGACAAACACCAAAAGACCTTCAGCCACGTCATTTAAACTCACCCAGACCAGGCATATTTTGCGAGACCCATCCAGGGGGAGTCAGTGGAAGCAGATGTTTTGGGCACTACGCTAACTTCCTTGCCTCTTTCATAGCAGGCCTGAAACACAGAGCACTCTGTGAGCTTTTTATGTGAACACCAGATCCCATGGCCTCTTTATGTCCCCCATCCAGCCCTCCACCCTGCAAACCAGCTGAGGCTTTACAGACTCCAAGTTTAATATGTCAGAAGAAAGTTCACATATCTAAAGAAGTCAGTGCCCTGAATGTTAATGAACTGAGTATGTGCCATCCCAGGCCCCAAAAGTGAGCTCTAAATTATATACCTGTCACAGACAGTTGAGAAAACCATCAAAACTGGTTTCCTAAAGAGCAATTCCGCTCCTGAGAATGAAAAGTCAACTTACATGACCCTTACATAGAAGCTCAACAGAAAAATGAGAATATAAGCTTCTAAAAAAATAAACAAAGGGGACTCAGCAACAAAGACACGTGAGTTCTTTCAGTTAGAGTAGGGGAGAAGTTGCAGAGAGATCAATTTGAATGTCTGTGCTGGGTTGGATGTATTATGTCCCCCAAAACACTATTATCTTTGATGTAATCTTGTGTGGCAGACATATTAGTGTTGATTAGATGGTAATTCTTTGAGTGTTTCCATGGAGATGTGACACACCCAACTGT
>PVKY010011114.1:0-12213 GCA_004027775.1 Bradypus variegatus
CATTTTACCTTTCAAGGAACACACTCATAAATTCACATGGAAAGAAATTTTTAAATTTACAATTTTAAGAATATACACCATCTTTAAATAAATTTTAACTTATGCTAGTTTTGTTTTCAACTGAAACAATGTTTATACTCTATATTAACGATTAACTGGATTTCATACCATAAATATACTTAAATAGTAAAGACAATTTAATCTTTAATAGATGTATTTTATGAACAACAACCATCTTTTTATTCCACAGGTGGCTAGAAATAAATTTGTAAAAGCAAACCTTACTTTTGCATAGGTGTCTAACATAAAAATTGGACACACATCTGCAGGGGTGGAGAGATAATAACATAATAAAGTGCTGGTAAATTTCTTGTAATTTCTGGTAAAGCCAGTTGAATTGGCGACATGGCAAGGAGGGCTCTGTAGTACATCTACTACTGGAAGTAATAATCAGGACCTTCCCAACTCCCAAAGATTTCACAACTCACCAGTGATCCAAGAAGCAAACAAATCCTTCCACGCTAGAGCATTCCCTGAACCTTCACTCAGGATCCACAAAATGTTACTTCCCTCTTCTTCTGGGGTGGCAATTTATAATAGTGACTGGGACTGAGCCACAATGCCACACTCCCCTAGAAGGTGCTGAGATCTAACACAATGTATTCTAGCATGAAATACATCATGGTAAAGGCTTAAAATAAGTCTTAGTTTTCCCCAGTTCATCATTCTAGTAAGGTTGAAATTCTGGGTGCCCGTAAAGGCAACCACTTATTGAATATGTACTATGTACCATGTCCAGTGATAAGCACTGAAATAAGCTAAACATGTTTGTAGTTAATTCTTTCAAAGTAGATGTTATCAACACCCTCATTTACAGATGAGGGACTAGTTACTGGTACTACTTGCCAAGGCTACACAGCTAGTGACAAAAAAATATTTTACTGGGACTGAAGGGTACCTCTCTGAGTTATTCACTCAGTTTTTCAACAGAGAAGTTCCTCTAAGAGATATTTGAATAGTCTCTGCAGTTACAATATTAAAACATCAATAATTGAGTTTTAAGTTATTTGAATTAAATTATATGTTAATTTATTAAAATATTTCTCTTAACCTCTGTATTCTCAACATCTAGTAGACTCCCTATCACTTAACATGTAGCATGTAGTGTTTCTCAACCAAATGGGACTTCTCTACAGGGGGGTTGGAAATGTACCGGAGTATTTGGATTGTCCCAAAGTGGGGTCGTTATTGGCATTTAGAAGACAGGGGGTTAAACAAAGGAAGCACAGACGAAATGCCAGTAACACCCATTCTGAAACACTAAATGTAGGATGGTCTAAAGAAAGCCTTTCAATATAAAGTTAATCCACCTATCAATCAGCATATTTTACAAATAACTTTCTACTCATTAACAGTTTGCTTACAATACATAAATCTCTTCCTATAAAGCACCATTTTTGCCTTTACCTGGCATTTTATTTTTAAATATACACATAGAAAACTAATTTTTAGATAGAGGGCTAAGGCTTCAATCTTTTATCCCCTGATATAACCAAAGTACTTCTCCACTGCCTAGCTCTCTCCTTTTTTAACTTAGTAACTGTACAGCAGATTTACACAATGGTATAATGTTAGAAGTAGATTTCCCCCTGAAAAGGAATGTTTGTTTCATTACGAAGAACGTTTAAAATTTCTAGTTTCAAGGGTCACTTCTGTCAAAAGGAAATTTTAGACTGTCCTGGTTCATTGCCTGAGCTATCTTTCCCCAGGACTATGCTAACTGTTTCCACTGCCTTAAAAACATCAATGAATGGAAACATAACATGAATTTAAAACTAAAATGGCATATAATTCCACATCCAATAAGGAGAAAAAAGGTTTATTCCTGCAGACAGATCAGGATATATACAGGAACAAAATTTAATTAGGATGCACCTATTCAAAATAGTTATCAATAAGCAGACTCCAGTTCAAAAAGAAGATTGACTGCTTAGGGCCTGACAGACTACAGGAAGACCAGTTTTCAAAGGTTTGTTCTGGTATTCCAATTTTGCTCTTCGGCCAACTGAATTATTTCATAAGTTGTGGAAATAATCATGGAATCAGATAGCTGAAGCCCAAAAGTTTCTCTTTAGGTTGTAAACACCACCATAAGTTAGGATCCTAAGACTAGTATACCAAAAAATACAAATGAGTATTTCCTGCCCAATTTTAAAAGCAGAATTACACTAATCCCCCAGCTCTCATCATTTACTTTAAGCAGATCCTGAGTACAGTTTCTTCTGGCACCTGCAAAGTATACCAAAGGAGAAAAAGATATGCTGGTTTTGAGACACAACCCTGAGGCTTGGTTTTGGCATGATTTGAGACTCGCTTGCTGCCAAATAACTCTGATTGACAACCTGAGCACATTCAGCTCACCTTAGTACTCATTATCTGCTCTAGCAGAACTGTAAATTGAATAAGTTTATCCAAGCTTACAAAGAAGTAGATTTTTAAGCACTGACCACCAATGCCAAATCCCTCAAACTGTCCTACTTAGTAAACATCACCAGAAGTGTTGAATCAAAGATTACAGTGCACTTCAAGAAACTCACCCTTCTCCCAAGGTGTGATTGCAAGTACCATGCAGGTAATCACTGGGAAGAATACACCAGCAGTATGAAGAGCACCAATGTTTGTCAAACTTAGACAAATCACATTACCTTTCTGTTTCTAGTACTAAGGGTCAGGATGGGTTTCTATCTACATACTGAATAGCACTTTCATCTACCTTCTCTCAAAGACATGTGCAAATAAAATAAACCTGAAAGGTTAATCTTCTCCATGACTGACAATATTTCGATAAAAGGTATTCTGAAATAGATGCCACTGCAAAAAGATAAATTTGGAAGGCCAAAACAATTTTTCAAAGGGGTATCCAACCAACTCCCAAATGATCCAGTCTCCCCTTTGCATCACAAGCTTACTTGGCCAGTAGCTATAACTATTAATAAATTCCTCTACCCTCAGAAAAGGGTGCAATTAGAATCTCATCAGTCTTTCCCTTCCCAAACTCCTTAGCCCCTCTAAAAGTGAGTACAGTTAAAACACTGCCCTTAATTCCTTTGTAAAGAGATTAAAAGGCCCACCTTCAAATCCTTTAGTGGCTCTCCATTTCCTACAGGAAAGTTTACGTTTTGCCATCTCTTCACTGGATAACAATGTTCCCTTTAGTTGGTCTCCCCTCATTCACTTTTGCCATCCTTCAGACAATTATCTTTTCAAAAGATCCATGTGTGAGCCACTCTACTGCCTATTACTGTCACTCTGATTTTAGAATAAAAGCCCTGCTGGGCCTGACCCTTCTCCACCTCTCTCTCTCATGTTGCTCTCTCTCCCAGAGTTTCAGCTATGTTGGCCCTCATCCAAACTCTCAAAAACCTTTTTCCTCCTCAGATCTCAGGGTCTTGGCATATGCTGTTCCCTCAGCCTGAAATGCTCTTCTCACTCACACTCTTACACTTCCTTTGCCCAGTTAACTTTTATTCCTCTTTTCAAATCTCAGATCAAAAGTCATATCCTCAGCAAAGTCTTCTTTAAACCTGCCATAAAGTCCATGCCTGGTAGCTCTTTCCCAGCACTGTACTATTCCTTCAAAGCACATTTCACACTTGCATGATTATTAATTGAAATCCGATCCTCCACATGACTGAAAGCACAGAATCTGTCTGTTTTCTATACCACCATAGCCCTAGCACCAGCGCAGTACCTGGCTTACAGCAGGCATTCAGTATTAGTGGAGTATATAAATAAAGAATATCATTCTGAAGTCTTCATTACCTGACCCAACATTATATCCCACTTCTCTACAATTCAAATCCACTGCAAACTAGGACTTTCTGACTCTCCCAGAACCACTCTTTTCTCTCAGCTTCAGGTCTTCAAATCCTGTGACTCTCCCTGCTGAGAAAGTTCACCCCATTCCTCTCTGGCTATTCAAATTCCAGTTTGCCAACGCAAGTTTTCTTTCCTCCAGGATGACCCAACTCTAGTTCTCCTTCCTCTAGGATGTTTCCCTAATAAGGCCAGTTCATACATCTGTATATCTGACCCACTCCACACTTCTGAAGCACTTGGAATCTTTTTAAAAATAATTACACAGTACTTACATGTGTCATGTGTGTGTGACTTATCTCCCCAACCACAATGCGAAGTCCTAAGGCTGGACTGTTTACATCCCACTCCTCCACTATTTGCCAGCACAGTGCTAAGCACTGAGCTCTCACTGAAATGTCTGATATTCCTTAATATGCCATAGTTTTCTCCAAAGAATATTAGTTCCTCTTACCGTTTGCCAGGTGATTCAATCTGCCTTATCTGACTCTCCCTCCAAGTTCCCTTTCAGGAGTTTCTTGCCTACCCTTCCCCCATTCTAAAAATTAATGGTTTGAGTTCTCCAGATTCCTGTACTTTCCCAGCCTACAGGGACCATACGCCTCTAGAGACCCCTGCCAGTACTCAGGTGCTCCTAGACCCTCTAAATTGCCATCTCCTGTTCACACATGGGCGCATACAATCAGAGAAGGCTCTTGCGCTTGCTGTAACTACATACGCAGGCCACCCCAGGTCCTAACCAGGGCCACTCTCCCCTCTCATTACCCTCAATCAGGGGGCGTGAATTCGCTGTGACCCCACCCAAGGAGAAAAGTCTCGGACCCGCTGTGTCGCTCCTCTTTTCTGACCCTGCCAATGATTACCCCTGGGGCCCTTTCTCTCTCTCATTCCTCTTTCTAAAAGACAGAGCCCAGGCCCACGGCGGCGGCGAACCGGCGCCAACAAACCAGACATAGTCACCCAGCCAATTCTAACACTACGGCCTCGGCCCCCGCGCCCGCTCCCATCCTTCCCAAGTGGTGACCGCACAGCAAGCTTCGGCCTGGCCAAGACGCCCCATCCCGGGCAGCCATCGCTCACTGACCCAAGAAGGCGTCAAACGAGGAGGTGGCAGCAGCAACAGGTAAAAAGGCTGACAGCCCAACAGACGTTAACCGCTCAGCGCTCCATCGCTCCCGGACCTAAGCTCAGGCCTCACGGCTTCCTGGACCCCAGCGCCCACGGAATAGGTCACGTGCCATCTGGGGCAGTCAGCTGACTGCGACGTGCGCCGTTCCGCCCACACGCGCGCCGCTGCGCAGCCGCAGTCGCTGGCGCCGCGGCCTCAGAGAAGGGGCGGGGAGGGGGACTCGAACCTTGAGGGGAGGGGACCCGGGAGTCGGTGCGGGATGTGCTGCTTCTCCCCCTGTTTCGGGTGACGTTCTTCCCCCACAGGGGCACGTCACTCACTACCCTCCCTAACGATATCCCTCTTCTTCAGGTTTCTGTGCATCAGAATTTGTCTCCAGCTAAATTTGTCACTACATCCTTGCATAGGCTTCTCTACTCGGGGTTTTCCTTGGCATTGCTGAGTAATAGCTTCGATAGTTCACTTCGGGCGATTCACGTTTTCCTTCCAGTAGTCCACTTCAACTTAGTCACATAAGTGTTCCTGGAACATTTATTGTGTGCCATTTATTGTGTGCTCATTTTTCTAGGATTACCTATTTAAGCGAATCACTCCTTGCCAGGAGCGTCTTGTTCAAGGATGGTATGTGTGTTGTGCAATAAATATCGTAAATAGAGCCACATGAGATAATGCAAAGGCAGGGAAGATTTCAGGATAGGCACGGATGGGAGGAAGCATATACCTTGGAAAAAAAGGTAGCAAGCGGCTCTAATGAACCCATCGAATTTTATTGGCTTGAGAATATAGTAGTGTTATTCTAATATAGAACACAGAGATTTAGAAATGGTAGAGACCTTTGAGATGTTCTAATGTAGATCTTTCAGATTTACAGATGAACAGTGAGGAACCAGAGGTCACAAAGCTGTGTGGCCTAAGGGAATAAATCCTGGCTCTGCTTCTTAATAGTTGTGTGACCTTAAGTCTCTCTGAACAGTTTCTTCACCTGTAAAATGGGGATAATATTATGTACTTGATAGGGACATTGTGAAGATTAAAAGAAGTATGGATTTAGAACACTCCCTGCCACATAGGAAATGCCCAGTAAATAATGGCTATTATTATATATTATAGGACCCTATCTGTTTTGTCCCTGTAGAAATTCACCACAGAATTTCTCAGAACTTCAGTATTAGTAATGACCAACCAAACTATCACTAATCTTTATGCTTTTCATGGGTTTTGGACGAAATCTGGGCAATTCCAATAAACGGTTATATAACACAGTTTTGGAAACTCACCAGGCAGGAATTCCAAGGCTTTATCTGGCATCACAAAATGGGCCTAAAGACAATTTTTTCTTAGTAGACTTCTTGTCTCAGTGTCTTCATTTTTAAACACAAATGCGTCTATTTCTGATCCCAACACTCTAATGTTTTGTGTCACTGTGGAGTATATCTCGTATACATAGAAGTGATAACTTTCCAAGGGCAATTTAACAAGTAGTTAGCAAATTTCAAAGAATGTTATGGGTTATAGTTCCGTAGTTTCAGTTATTTCCTTATTGTGAGATATAACATATACACAAGTGATAACTTTCAAATTACAATTTAACAAGAAGCTGTATAGGAAATTTCAAAGAATGTATAGGTTACATTTTAGTTCTTTCCTTCTGGCTATTTTAATATCCTGGCAAATAAGAAAAAGAAAATTATATAAAGATTCAGTATTCATAATCCTTTGTTGAAGTCTATCTTGTCTGTTGCTACCCCTTCCTCTAGTCCAATCACCTTTCCGATCTTCGGGGATGTCCCGGCGATGACCTCCCCAACCCGTCCATGCTGAAAAGGAGAGTCAGAATCACGGGAAAAGGGGACGCAATTGGTTGATGTTCTTGAAGAGGCTGTTGCCTCTGGGTTTTGGGACTTCGCTGACATAGGAACATTCTAGAGGATTGAAGTTTCCAAAAAATAAACTTAGTGAGTGAAACTTCTATAGAGTCTAGATAGGGAACAGGTATTCTTTAGGGTTGTCTGGACTACTGTTGACTTCGGCTTATTGTATTGTGGCCATTTAGGATATCTAGCTGAAGCTTGCATAGGAGTAACTTCCAGGACAGACTCTTGACTCTACATGGAATCTCCTAGCCACGGAAACCTTATTTTGTTGCCTTTCTTTTTCCCCTTTTGTTCAAAAAGGCATTCTCAGCCCCTTGATGCCAAGGTCAGGCTTATTTCTGGAACCCGTGTCCCACGTCGCCAGGGAGACTCACTCACCTGGGGGAATCCTGTCCCACGTCGGGGAGAGGGTGACGAATTTATTTGCAGAATTGGGCTTAGAGAGAGAAAGTCCATATTTCAGCAACAAAAGAGGTTCTCTGGAGGTGATTCCCAGGCATAATTATAGGTAGGCTTAGCCTCCCCTTTATAACCATAAGTTTCACAAGAGCAAGCCTCAAGATGGAAGGCTTCACACAGCAGGTAAACTCACTGTTCCCCTACCCCCCTACTTGGGACATGACTCCCAGGAGTGTAAATCTCCCTGGCAACATGGGACATGACTCCGGGGGTTGAGCCAGGACCCAGCATCATGAGATTGAGAAAATCTTCTAGACCAAAAGGGGTAAGTGAAATGAAACAAAATAAAGTTTCAGTGACTGAGAGATTTCAAATGGAGTCTAGTGATCACACTGGAGGGCATTCTTATGTGCTATATAGATATCCCTTTTTCGTTTTTAGTGTATTGGAATAGCTAGAAGGAAATACCGGAAACTGCGGAACTGCAACCCGGTAGCCTTGATTCTTGAAGATGATTGTGTGACTATGCAGCTTACATAGTGTGACAGTGTAATTGTGAAAACCTTGTGGCTCACCCTCCCTTTATCTACTATATGGACAGACGAGTAGAAAAATGGGGACAAAAATTAAATGAAAAATAGGGTGGGGGAGGATAGACTGCTTTAGGTGTTCTTTTTCACTTTTATTTTTATTCTCATTTTAATTTTTTTGGAGTAAGGAAAACATTCAAAAATTGATTGTGGAGATGAATGCACAACTATATGATAGTACTGTACATGATTGTATACTGTTAATGATTGTAGGGTATGTGAATATATCTCAGTAAAACTAAATTTTTTTTTTAAAAAAAAAAGCACGAGCCAGGTTGCAGGTCTTAGAGATGTTGTTTTGGATTATGGGAAGATGATAATACCTTTGCCAGCATCCAAATGTGGATATACTTTTGCTATATAAGTGGGAATGCTTTGTTATGTAAATGGAAAATTTAGGGATACGTCTAATGATGTGGGAAAAAAAACTGAGGTCTTTGTTGGATGGTATATTTCTACATGCAACATATCTCTCAAATAAGGTAATAAACAATTTTTAAAATAAAAACAAAGATCAAGGACTTGACTTATAAAGTAGGGGGTTCCTCATTTCACATAGCATATGTTCTGTCCACGATAATCAATATCTCACATTACTATCACTTAGTTGTACAATCCTCATCACTCTCCATTTTAAACAATTCTCATGACACAAAATACCCCATAGCTCTCTTCAGCCCTTAATTATTTGTCCCTAGTATTTATGTGGTACTAGTAAGGTATTCCTGTTAATTATAGTCCCTAGTGTGCAACAGGTAGATTTTTCCCATATACCACTCTGTTGTCAACTCTCTGTACCAGTGTCATACCCTAGAAGTATAACATGCAAGCTCCTATCTATGTTTTTAGTGCTGATCTGTGGGATATATGCCTTTAAACAACCTCCTTCAATCCTATTCTCCTTCAGCACTCTAATGTTTTAATCACCATGTTATACATGGGAGACAGTATAATGTAGTGCCTAATAATGGTTAGCTGTAATTATTAGTACTAGCATATCTTAAATATTTAGCAAATATGTTTACCATAAGCATAGCATAATTGCTTTCTAATGCCTTCTAATAGTAAGAAAATGTATTTTTACAAAGAGAGAGGAAGTTCACTTTTACACATGCCTAGAGCTGGCCATCTAAGTATGTATAACAGGCATACCACACTTTACCCTCCATTTCCAACTATCTAAGTACTCTCCTTCTGGAAGCACCTTCTAAATGGAAAGCATGGAAAGCAACCATAAAGAAGATTTATTTTTCTTCCTTACAACTTCTTCAAGGGGAAAAAAGTAAAATTTTAATTAAAGTGGGGATAGTATTTGAAACAAATAGGACCATAGGAATCATAATCTTTTTTTACAACTCCCTCTCCTATAATATTAAAGATGTCTTGAAAGTTGGTACTGATATTCCTTCAGGAAAGGAAGTGTCCTTATTTAAGAAAATACCTTGATAAATGAGTGAGGTGGAAAATAAACTGAGAACTTGGGTACAAAGAGACAAATCGGAGATGACTAAACTAGTCTCGATTGGAAAGAAACAGAAATTGGAGGGGGGAGACCTAAGGAAGTGAAGGGAAGAGACAAAGAGAAAGAAGAAAGCAATATGACAGAGGACTTCCATTTGAAATCACTTTATTTGCTGCTTAAATAAGGTCTAATCTCAAATGCTTTATGTGAGCTATATTTTTTTGTAGAAATTTATGATATCCAGGTTACATTATAGAAAGATCTCAGACAAATTGATAGTAATAATAATAAGACCCCAACAGACAAATGAGCAAAAAACACAGTCAATTGAGAAAAGAGGGAATACCACTGGTTAAAACAAATGAGAAAATGTTCACGCTTACTAGTACTAAAAAATATAAATTAGAACAACAAGGATATATGGCAAAGATTAATAAATATATAAAACAGTCAGTGTTAGTGAGGCTGTGGTAAGATAGACACTCTTATACTGCAAGTGAAAATGTACAACAATTTGACATTATGGATGAGAGGCCTTAAAAATATTCACTCCATTTGATCCACATTGGGGTGGAAATAATGCAAAACATGGGAAATATTTGTGCAAAGTATGTTCATTACATAATTTATGCCTATTTTCATCACAACTGTTCCAGTTTGCTAACGCTGCTGTTATGCAAAATACCAGAAATGGATTACCTTTTCATAAAGGGAGTTTATTTGGTTACAAATTTACAGTCTGAAGGCCACAAAACTGTCCAAATTAAGGCATCAACACAAGTATACCTTCACGGAAGGAAGGCCAATGGCGTCCTGAAAACCTCTGTTAGCTGGGAAGGCACGTGGCTGGCATTTGCTGATCCTGGGATGTGTTCCAGCTCCTCTCTCAGCTCCTGTGCTTTCTTCAAAATGTTGCTCTTGGGGCATTTTGTCCTCTCTTAGCTTCTCCAGAGCAAACACTAGGCTAGCATCCCCAAAGTGTCAGCAAAAGTCTGCTTTCAATGGCCATCTCCAAAATGTCACTCAAAGCTGCTCTGAGGTCCTTCTGTTTGTGAGTTCTTTTATAGGACTCCAGTGATTAAATCAAGACCCACCCTGAAAGGGTGGGGTCCATATCTCCATGGAGATAATTCAATCAAACATTTCACCTATGGTTGATTCAGTCACATCTCCATGGAAACACTTGATCAAAGGATTGCAACCCAATCAACACTAATACATCTGCCCCCACAAGACAGCATCAAAGAACATGTCATTTTGGGGGGCATAATACAGCCAAACCAGCAGAATAACATTTATACAAGATTTCATTTGAAGAACAAAGCCCTCTATGAAGATGAGTTGTTGGAAATGGGAGTTTTTACCTTGAATTTCTGGAGTTTAATTTCAGAATTAATAAACAGATACATTAGACCAATCATTCAAAATCAAGGATGATTTTGCCCCCCAGAGGACATTGGACAATGTCTAGAGACATTTTTGGTTGTCACACTGGCAAGGGGGCATGCTAGTGGCATGGGGTGGATAAAGGCCAGGGATGATGTTAAACATCCTACAATGCACAGGATAGCCTCCCACAAAAAAAGAAGCATCTGGCCCAAGATCTCAATAGTGCTAAGTTGAGAAACCCTATGCTAGATGCAAGATATTCTGACAGTCCCAAATTTTTGAACTTATGGAAATGACCATCTTTGTCATTATCTCCTTTGAAATGTTATGAAGTCATCTTTGGAGCAGCAGATGTTCGTAGAAACAAGAAAATAAAATATTAAAATTTAAGAAGCATATCTACCCTCCTACCTTCATTTCTGGGTTTTGTTCACTTTATTGCTACTTTCTCATTAGCTCAATCCAGCTAGATTTCCTACTGTGTGGAAAAGATTTTGAACTACTGTTCTGTACTAAGAAATGGTAGCCTATGAACCAAATCTATTTAATTTTCATCAATTCCCACTTATAGCCTTAAAGTAACAGCCCGGTAAATTCATATTAAGTAGTTATGTTTAACCAATTAGTTTAACAAAAAAACTAGTTTAACAAAAAGAACTAACGTATCTAATAATTATAAACAGTTTCTCTTTAGTCTTCTATTTGTTGTTACGTCCAATTCCAGAATTTCCTGAATTTACAAACATCTTTAAAATGGTTAATAATGCATAGAGCAATTGATTAACTGAATGGGGGGGGTGTATCT
Source organism: Bradypus variegatus (assembly GCA_004027775.1). Taxonomy (NCBI): domain Eukaryota; kingdom Metazoa; phylum Chordata; class Mammalia; order Pilosa; family Bradypodidae; genus Bradypus; species Bradypus variegatus. The sequence goes on from PVKY010011114.1 coordinate 11,525, forward strand.
GGCCAAAATGTTGTCAACCAAAATAATGAACACTCATATTAAGTGCCCATTGAAAACTTATATCTCAGCCTTCTTGTATTTTACTGAATATGTTTATTTTTGTTTCTCCCATTGGGAATTTTTCAAAGCTCTCTCACATTTCTGGCTGGTTTGTTAAATCATCAGTCAACAGGCTGCAGCTGTGACTGATTACATCAACGAAGTGTGTGTCTTCCACAATGAGAGAATGCAATCAGTTGGATTTAATCAAATCAGTTGAAGACTTTAAGGGAGACAGATAGAGGACCTTCACTCCTTCTTTGGTGAACCAGCAAAACATTTACTGAAGAGTTCATCAAAGTTGCCAGCTCGTTCCTGAGGAGTTCATCAAACACATTCACTGAAGTTGCCAGTTTGCTTCCTGAGGAGTTCATTGAACATCTTCATTGGAGTTGCCAGTTTGCTGCCTGCCCTACGGAATTTGGACTCGTGCATACCCACAGTTGTGTGAGACACTTTTATAAAATCTTATATTTATAGATATCTCTTATTGATTCCATTTCCCTAGAGAACCCTAACTAATACAGCAGTACTGAGAGGGGAATTTATAGCTCTAAAAGCTTAAAGTAAGACCTAATGAGACACCTAATGTCACAACTGGAGGCTCTAGAAGAAGAAGAGCAAACTAAAGCCAGCAGAAGGAAGGAAAT
>PVKY010011115.1:0-12208 GCA_004027775.1 Bradypus variegatus
TATACCCCTCTATTATTAACTTCCACTTGTATTGTTATACATTTGTTCTGGTTCATGGAAGCAATTTCTAATATTTGCACAGTTAATCATGGACACTGCCCACCACAGGATTCAGTTTTATACATTCCCATCGTTTGATCTCCAACCTTCCCTCTGGTGACATATATGACCCTGAGCTTCCCCCCTCCACCTCATTCACACGCCATTCTGCACTGTTAGTCACTCTCACATCTTCCTACTGACACGTTTGTTCATTTCCTAACATCCAAGTTCATTCTAGTTGAACATTCCGCTAATACTAAGCAACTGCTCCGTTCTTGAGCCTCATCTTACTTCCTGATACATTATATTTCATGTCTGTGAGTTTACATATTACAATTGAGCCATGATCTTTTAACCCAATCTTGTTGGGTGGAACATTTTGATTGTTTCCATGGAGATGTGACTTACCCAACTGTGGGTGACACTTTTGATTGGGTTATTTCCATGGAGGTGTGGACCCTGCCCATTCAGGGTTGGTCTTGATTGGTTCACTGGAGTATTAAGAGAGTTCAGGAGCCAACATAGCCCTAGATGCTTGGAGACATTTGGAGATGCTAGCCCAGACTTTGCTCCAGAGAACCTAAGGGAGGACCCTGATGCTTACATGCACAGGAACTGAAGAAGCTAAGAGAGACCCAGAGACATTTTGGAGAAAGCCATTTTGAAGCCAGAACCCAGGAGCAAAAGACCAGCAGATGCCAGCCACATGCCTTCCCAGCTGACAGAGGTGTTCCAGACACCATTGGCCATTCTTCAGTGAAGGTATCCTCTTGTTGATGCCTTAGTTTGGATGTTTTTATGGCCTTAGAACTTTTTAAAAGTCAATCCATGTCTAGTATTTTGCATAATTGCAGTATTAGCAAACCAGAACATATGGTAATTCTATATTTAACTTTTTGCGGATCAGCCTTATTGCTTTCCTTAGTGGCTGCACCATTTTACATTCCTACCAACAATGCACTGGAGTTCCAATTTCTCTACATCCTCTCCAACACTTATTTCCTGTTTTTGTTTTTTAGTAATAGCTATCCTTGTGGTTGTAAAGCGATAGCTAATTATGGTTTTGATTTGCATTTCCTAATGCTAATGATGTTGTACAGCTTATTAACCATTTCTATATATTCTTTGGAAAAATGTCTGTTCACATTCTTTGCTTATTTTTAAATTGGGTTGTTTTCTTTTTGTTGTGTTGTTAAAGTTGTCTATATATTCTGGATATTAAGCCTAATGGTCACTTCTTGATGAAGGCACAGGGCCATGCAGAGTGGGGGCTAAAGTCAGACCTGGCCCCTTGCCCTGCCCGGCTCATCATGCCAGCAGGGAGGTAGGTGCTTACACGGCTGTCCATGCCCAGACATCTGCTCTTATTTTAGTCCCAGACGATGGGGATGAAGTGGGGAAGGTAAAGGTTGCTCAGAACCAGCGTCTAACAAGGATAGGAGTGAATCCTCCTGGGTTCTGTGCACTCCCAGCACCCACTGCTGGCCCCAGGTGGAGGCACAGCAAGGAAAGAGGAGCTGGGACTGAGGAGACAAAGCACAGAGAACCCCCACCATCATCACGTCACAGTTTCCCATGAGATAAAAGGTTTAAGTATCCAAAACTTCACAGCTAAGATTGTTTCCTAACTTCCACCTCTACCTCTCCCCCTCCCTGCTCTGGGATGTTTCATTTCATGTAGGCTCACTTATAAATATTTTCTAATTCCCCTTTTATCTATTTCTGCAGGTATTCAGAACGCATTTAACTTTCCATCACGAATGCCACTGAATCCAAAGTCAGCCTGATTTAAGAGTAGTGGGAAGTTCTGAAGAACATTCCAGAACATATCTTATCCTACAAATCTTAATTGAGGAAACTTGCAACTCATCACCTATGGCTCCAAAGGAGACTGATTAATCCCAATGTGATTAATACTTTGGGGACTCAAAGACATGTCCTGGTCAAGGACCTTGTACCCCCAGAGTGCTGTGATCTGTCAACAGTCCAGGATGGGGGGTGGGTTGTGGCTGGGCCCAGCAGCCATATGCTGCTCTCCTCCTGGGAGCTGGGCCATCTACTTCTCCCATCTAGCAATGGGAAAACCCAGACTCTGACAGCAGCAGAGTGGATAGGGAACAGTCTGGCCAGTGCTTTTGAGATAATACTCTTAAAGCAGCTTAGCAAGAGAAAGGGGCGCAGCCTGGAGAAAGCCACTGTCGATTGGTTGCCATTCAAGCAAGGCCAGGCCACAAGTTGCTGGAGCAGAGAATTCACAGCCTCTGCAGAAAGGTGCTGGGCAGCTCTCTTTTTAGGTGCGTGGACTTTTCTCTTGGGTTTTGAATTCACAGAGAGCTAGCTGTACTGCCCTAAAAATGGTGCTACCAATTTCCCTTCCACATCAAGGTTTTGGCTCTGTGGTGTTAAGCCTGCATCCTCTCTTTAGATTTCCCTACAGAATTGTTCAAGTGAGAGCCACACATTTTATTCCATGAGATGCTCCAAAAACCTCTTGAAGGAGAGAATGTTTTTGAAAGGAGCCTGAGAAACCTCCTCTGCTTTCTCTGGAGACCCTGGCTGCCACCTAAATCTAGAAACTCAAAGATCTCCCTGCTGGTGACGATTAGAGACCCCCCTAATCATCTCCACAGGTCCCAACTTCTGGTCCCAACCTCTGGTCTTGGGAGTGTGGATGTGGCCCCACTGAACCAGGGTGGGCTCTTATCTGGATGACTGGAGTCCTTTATAAGCAGCTTGAAAGTGAGATGGAGAGAGAAGCCCCAGGCAGCAGCCAAGAGCCGGAAGCCAAAGGAACCCGGAGCAGAAAGGAGAAGATGCCATCATCTGCCTTGCCATGTGATGGGAAAGCCAAGGGACCCCGAGGATTGCTGGCCATCCCAGCAGATACCCTGGGAGCAAGACTTGTAGCCTCTGAAACCATGAGCCAATAAATTGCTGTCGTTTAGCCAGCCCATTGTGTGGTATTTGTTTTATAGCAGCCTGGATTGGGGAGGGGGGTTTGCTGTCTGGTGCCACTGCTGGATCATCTAAAACCCCTTGGTCCCTGTCCTCTGCTCTGCCATCTGTAAACCAAATAACCCAGTGTCCCACCTGCCCCATCCCCTGGATTCTCCATGGCAAAGAGAAGCAGAGTCCCCAGTGGAGGCTGCTCCTGGATTGAGGGCTGCAAGGACCTTTTTTCTTGGTGGTGGTTATAGGTTTCTTCAGAAATGTCCTTCTTCCCAATATGTGAGTGGGACCTGGACTAACTAGGGTGACCATCTTGTCCCAGTTGCCAGAGTTTCCTGGTTGTAGATCTGAGAGTTCTTTACCTGGGGGAACCTTCAGTCCCAGGCAAACTGTGATGTCCAGACTGTCCCAATGTTAAAACCCAAAGTCCCATGTCCTAGGAACTCCCTCAATCTTGGACAAGCAGGGACAATTGGCCACCCTAAGTCTGTATCCCCTTTGGCAGGAAAGAGTGAGCAAATCCCAACTGGGTGTGTGCTCTTCACCTGCCTGCGCCCCCACCAAGGGGTGCCCCAAACAAGAGTGGGGGCCAGTTTCTCCACCAGGGGTGAAAGGAAGGTAGAAAAGACCCATTTGACAGTAACAGAGAAGAGGAAAGAGTAAGTGCCAGGATGCTAAGAAGTCCATGTCTCCTGAGCTTCAAGTTCAGTTGGGCTGGGACTTCTGGCCTGGCCTGGGGCACACAGGAGCTTGGCTGGGTCCCCACATGGGGCTGTGTGGCAGGGTTCCTTCAGCAGGCAAGAAGGCATAGGTGTGGGAGTGCCCAGGTAAATCCCTCCCCACGGCCGCATACAGGTGTTTAACCTCCACTCGGGGCTGCGTTCTGACAGGCAGGGTGACAGGTGTGTGCCCCGTGTGCTCCCCCCCACAGGCACCTTCCCTGTCACCTGAGGCAGGGCCTCTGCACACCCAAAAGGTAACTAGAGCTCAAGGAAAATGCCTGCAGAGCTTGAGTGATGCAAATATATGCACGCATGACTGGATGCAGGGAAGAGAGGAAGGCTGGGGGCACAGGTGGGAGCGCCTGCCTGGAGAGCTGAGAAGGACTGGAACCCTGCAGGGGTGGCGCTGTCTGTGCACACACACACTTACACACACACACACACACACACCACTCCCCAGTCCCTTCCCTAGTTGTGCACCAGGCACCCCAGGCTTTGGCATCAGTTCGGGGGCAGGCCTCGAACATCAAGAGATGGGGCTCCTCCATCCTCCCCCTGCCAGACCCGTGTGGGCCCCGGGAGCCAGGCCTTCTGGCACAGCTCCCCAGGAGGACGGGCGTGCAGGGTGGGCAGGCCTGGGTGTGCCGGGCCCGGGAGTTGCTGGGGGGCTCTTACACAATCATGCCCGGGCGGGAGAGTTGAAAGGCCCCTGGCAGCTCCCCAGGCCCTTACGCCTGAAAGGAGACCACAGCCTGAAACTCCTGGGTTTCTGACAGGAGAGAAGGCGGGATATTTTGAGGCCTGCTTGACTCAGGCTGCGTCCCAGACTTCGTCATTTCTCTGAGGCCAGAGCAGCCGCCAAGCACACCAGGCATCGAATTGCAGGCTTCCAGAAACTCAGCTCGGCCAGGGCCCTCATTTCCAACTGATAATGGGAGAAATTTGCCGAAGATGCTGTTCCTCTGCCCAGGGTCCTGCAGACACTGTGAAACCAACCCTCTCAGGTACTGGTGGCAGCTGGAAAATGCGGCCCTAAAAACCCGTTTTTCCTGAAGCGCTTTCTGCATGTTAACGTGTAAGTTTCCCACAGTCACCCAATCAGGCAGGCACTATTCTTGTCTCCATTTTTTTGAGGTGAGGAAGTAACTTGTCCGATTCCACACAGCTAGTATGTGGCAAGGCTGGGATTTGAACTCAGGTGGTGTTCACCAGCATTTATATTCTTTCTGGTCTTCCGGAATCAAGCAGTGTTGTGAAATAATTACCATTTAGGAATAGGTTGGAAATGGCTCAGGAGCAGGGATTGCTAACTTAAATGCCTGTGGGGCCAGGCAGGTGAAATAAATGAGTGACTCAGGCTGGGCTCAGTAGGCAAACAAAACTGGCCTGGAGGCCATTTAGGGCCCCTGGCTCAGAGGAACCGGAACCCAAGCCCCGTGTACCCTGTGCTGTGAACAGACCTGGGACAGGAAATGCGGCCTGCCAGGGACACCTGGCTTGTCTTGGAGCCACCTGGCCTTCTGTGTAGCATCAAAGGGCAGGAGATGCATCAGTGAGTGGAAATGACAGGGGACAGGAAGAACAGCCCTGTTCAGAGAGAGCAAGTGAGGGAGGGAGTGGCCTGTGGCCGTAGGAATGAAGTGCTTCACAGCCTAAGTAACTCCTCTTAGAAGTGCTCAGATGCCACCTTCCTGCAGCGAGGAGGACGTGTGAGTCCTCCACTCCGGTGCTCACCTAACCACCCAGATTCCTGCAGGCTAGGATTTTAGTCCTGCCGACTCATTTGGTCACTCCAACTCCCTTGCTGGAATCCCTTGGTCTGCCTTTTTGAATTATTAAAAAGAGGATAATCTCCTATCAGAAGTTGAACTTATAAACTCGCTGATATTCAATTGGCTTTGAGCTACAAAAACATCATTTTCAGATGATTCAACCCCGTCATTGCCCTACACACCGTTTAAGGCGCAGAGAGTAAATGAAAATGCTTGCAGCATGAGCCAAAGTTCTGTCTTGTACACAGCAGGCACTCAGTGAGTGCTTGGAGAATGTAAATGGCCGCTGAACTGGGGGTGGGGAGGCTGCTTCCTGGCCCATTTCTAGCAAAGGGAACTGGCCAGGCAAAGCAGTTCCTCAAGGGAAGTTCATGTTCACCCAGCTCCTCCTGGGTGTTTGCCCCACCCCCCCAAGGCCAGAATCTAGAGCGGTCATGCCCATTTTCCAGCTGTGGACACCGAGGTGACTGCCCAAGGCCACCATCCAGACTGGGAGGAAGCCTCAATCGGCCTAGATGTGGCTCAGACCAAGGATCTCACCGCCTCCGGATTTGGTGGATTCAGCAACGCCCTCGAGGGTAACCAGAGTTTAACGGACGCGCCGCAGGTAGACGGCGCTCTCGTGGTGGGTTTACCGTGCCACGTAATCCCTCCACCTCTCTGAAGATGTGGTCCAAAGGCGGGACTGCGGCGGCAGGGCCACCGGGAGGAGACCGAACAAAGAGTTGGGACGCGTGGTCCTTGGGGACACCATTGTGAGAGTCCCTAAAACTGGCGCGCGCCCAGCCTGGAGAGAGTCTCAATCCCACCTCGGGCCATTTGGGGCAGGGCGGAGACCCGGGGGGGGCGCCCCCTCCACCGCCGCGCGCCTGAGACAGGATGGCGATCGCTGGGCTGCGGGAGTTGGCGCAGTGCCCCGCCCTGCCCAGCACCTGCCCCACGTTTCTCCCGATCAAAAGGACAGGGAGTCCAGGCTTCTCCCCAAAGGACTAATTGCCTGGAAAAGTCCCAAAGGCCAGTGGCCAGATCCGGAGATAAGGGAAGTGCGGGCCTGAGACGTGCGGGGCAAGGGGAGCGCAAGAGGGACAGATGCGGGTACGGGGAGCCGGCGCCCCGCCTTGCACCCCAGTGGCCAGCGGGGCCCAGGGAGGCAGCAGGGCGAGTGCCCGGGAAGTTCGGCTTCGCGAGGAGAATAGAGCCAGCTCGCCCCTGACCTAAGAGAACCGAGAAAGGTCGACTCAGCCTCTGTTTTCGCCCTTGCCCTCAAACTCTGCCGGACCTGGCATTCGTCCGCGGTCCATGATCCCAGACTCCGAGTTTTCCCCATTCCCAGATCGGCGACCCCAAGAGACAGACAGCAGACTCTGCCAATGGCAGGACGCAAAGCGTCAACTTTGTGTTCGCCCGCCACTCTCAGCCAGTGTGCGCTCGTTTCTCCGCAGTCCCGCCTTCCGTGTCGGGCGCCCTCTTCTGGCCACACAAAGCCGAACCCCAATATATCGCCATCTTGTGTGTGGCACAGGTATTTTTCTTAAGTATCTTTTCACCTATTCTAGTCTTTTCTCCCACCCGGCAGATCTTAGTTCGACAGCCAGGTGCGCTGGCGATAAAGCGGATGTAGCCTACGGTTTTCGGAAACTTGGCATGGATTGGAGCGCCACATCACGCCACGCCTGCCGAATACGGCGCCATCTTGAGTGTGGCTGCTTGATGCCTCCCTGCACCGGGCTCCGCGTGCTTCCCTCAGTGGCCCGCAAATTTCAAGGAACCCCTAAGACTAGCCTAGATGACCTAAGCGACAAGTATTTTCCCCGACAACCACGCAGTGTATAAGTTCACGTGCCCCACGCAGCCCTGGGACGGGGCGGGAGAGGGACAGACTCGGTGGCCGGGTCGTGCCCTGGAAGGAGGCTGTCCCGACGGCAGTGACCTCTCGGGACGGGCGCTGCCCAGAGCCCTCGAGTGCGGGGGGGGCCACTGTTCGGCGCGAGGCCCGCGAGCTGTCGAGGGCCCTCTGGCCCGTGATCCTGCCCTCGAATTCGCTCGACGCACGAGTCCCCGAGTGTGTGCTTGGCATGATGCCCACTCGTCGGCCGTACCGGGCGGCGGACGCGGGGCTGGCGGTGGGTGACTGGATCGCCTCCCCGCGGACTAGGAGGGCCCGGGCCGGGGCAACGGGTGGGAGCGCGTGGTGGTAAAGGGCGGGACGGCCCAGGGGCGCGGGTCTCGCCCTAAGCCCTCCCCGCTCGTCGGGGGGCTTCTGCCCACTGGCTTGGGGACAGTTCTTAGTCGAAGGTGTCCAGGCGCGGGAGGCGGCATCTCCGCGGGCACTACACAAGAGCACCGCCCGGGGCGAGCGCAGCCCAGCAGCCGGGCCTTCCCTTCCCCCTCGCTAGCAGCCGTCGTGCGCGCCCGTCGCCTCCTCTCTCCCAACCCCCGCCCCCCGTTTTTTCCTCCTCCTCCTCTTCTTCCCTCCCCCTCCTTCCGAGCAGTCGCGGGGGCAGGGGCTGGGCGGGCAGCTTTGCCGCGCATCGGCTTTCTGCGTCAGCAACCCCAGCAAAACAGCAGCGGGAGCGCGCGCCTCTAACGCGCCCGCGCGCCCCTCCCCCGCGAACCTGGTGCCGATGAGACCGGGCAAGCTCAGTCCTTGAATGACAGTGCGGCCCGCGACTGCGCAGCGCAGGCCGCGCCCGGGCACTGCCACTTTAAGCACGCTTGCCCATTGTTCGGAATCGAGCCAATGAGACAGCGCCCGCTCCCTGCGCTCAGCCAATAGCGGCCGGGTACGGGAGGCTGAGCACCGCCCACTACTCTATATTAAAGGTTCTGGCGCCGCGTGAGTTCCCCACTGGCTGCTCGGAAAAGCCATCTTTGCATTGTTTCCCGGTCGGTCTCGCCGCTCGCCGCAGCCACCTCAGCCGCGCGCGCCGCGGACACCGGCAGCTTTATCGCCAGAGTCCCCGAACTCTAGCTTTCTTTTTAATCCGTTGCATCGGGCCATCGGCGTGCCCCACCATGTCAGACGCGGCCGTGGATACCAGCTCGGAAATCACCACCAAGGTGAGGCTGGATGTCGCGCGCCCCCTCGGGGTCCGCGCGCAGCGCCGGAGCGGTGCTTGGCGCACGGCGGTTGGACTATCTCGAACCTGCTGCTGCTTTTTCCCGCGGGAGCCTTCCGCTCCCGGTCTGGTGCCTCCAGGCAGCCCACTCTTTTGTGTGCGGGGGAGGGGTCGGGAACCGCCGCGGGTATCCGTGGTGCCCGTCGGGGAGCGGGCCAGGCACCCTTGGGGGCCCGGGGAGACGGGCGCGGAGACGGTGAATTCGGGCAGTGCTGGTTTCACGGCTCCTGAAACTTGTTTGTCAGTCGTCTAAGTGGCAGCGGGAGGAGAAGGGCTGGGCTGGGGTCGTCGGCCCGCGGGGCGCACGGAAATAACTTTGAAACTCGAGCGCTTTCGGAATCGGAAGTGCTGGGGGGCGCGCGTGCCGGCGCGGGCGGGCTGCGGGAAGTGGCGACTCCTCGGCGGGCGCCCGCCGGCGGCGCTGCTCTTTGTTCGGCGCCCGTCCGTCGGTTTCGCGCCCTGCGGCCGGCCCGAGGTGGGTTATTTGGCGCTCGGGCGCCGAGACGTCGATCGTCTCCGCGGAGATGTGAAGATCTCTTCTGCTTTCCGAGCCCTCGGGGGAGGCGGGAGTCGCCGCCCTCCACGGGTTGTGCGCGGGGAGCGGCCGCCTAGGTTCAGTAATCCATCGGCGGTATTGGGCTTGGCGGAGGAGAGGACTAGCCCACGCGCCTGGGGGAGGAAGCGGTAAGTGAAGGAGTCGCGCGCCGGGGCGACATTGGGCGCCCCCCTCGGCTGCCCGGGAACGCCGTGTACGCGGCAGCTTCGGGGTCGACGGAACCGAACAAAACTGACCGCGGCTGGCCGGTGACGGGGCCGATCAGCACCGCAGGAGGAGGGTTTCTCGGGTCCCACCGCTGCGGGTTCAATGCCCTCGGTTTTGAATTGCTGCGCGGCTGGCGCGGCTCCGTTCCAGCTTCCCCCGAGGCAGGCGGGTGGTCCGGCGCCACTGGGTCCCTCAGGTTGCCTCGGGAGGGTTTCCACCTTCACTCTTGGACCCTGGTCTGCTCCCCTCTTGCGCCCCTGCGGGGAGCGGTTCGAGTCACCTTGGCGTCTTCTTAACCCTTTTGCCCCTGGCGTCACCTCCTGCCATCTCCCAGGGCCGACTCCCCTGACGTAGCGGAGCTGGCGGCCGTGTTCCCGGCAGAGCTCTCGCCGGCCCGCTGTGGGCCCAGCCCGGGAGCCAATTCATTGGGAGGGTCGGTTTCCCTGAATACGGGGCCTATGTGTTCAGTCTCCTCTACGGCAGTTTCCCGCGGGCGGCAACAAATGTCCCGGTGGAATACGCCCCCGACGGCCTTGGGCAGTGGGACTGAGACAGCCCTGCGGGCTTCGAGCGGCCTCTCGGGGGACTTTGCCTGCCAAATGCACAGACGTAGGCCCGCGCTTCCAGGGCTGCTGTGGGGGGTGGTGCGTCGGGCAGTGGAGAAGGACTGGCGCGCTGCCTGCGTCCTCAAAACGGCGAGCACAGCCGGCCGGCTCGGGGTCTCCAGGGCCAGCCTGGGGCGCACTCGGCGGCCCCGGGCCACGTGCTCCGCGCGCGCGGTGCGTGCCGAGGCCCGCGCGCAAAGCCCGCCGGGCGGGGGATGCGCGCCTGCGCGCCGTAACCTCCCCGCCCCCGCCCGCTCCCCGGGGCTCCGGCCGCCAGGGGGCGGAAGCGGGCGGCGCCAGGGGCCGCGGCAGCCGGGTCGGCCCGGGGAACAGTCCCGGCAGGTGCCGTGGGACCTCGCGCTGGTCGGCGGCTGAGCCCCCCCCACCCCCGGGCCGCTCGGCGCCTGTTTGTGTTGGCGGCCGACTCGGCCGCGGTAGTGGAAAAAACTACGCGGCTTCGGGGCGCCAGTGGCGGCGCTTTTAGAGCCCCGGCCTTGTCCGCCTGGCAATGTGCCGTGGACCGGCGAGAAGGAAATGGGGCGCTCACGCAGGTTGCGTTGGAGGCCCGCTGTTCGTCCGACCGGCGCGCGGCTGAGCAAGGGGAGAGGTCTCGGGCCTGGGAGAGCCCGCTGGAGCCCGGGGCAGCTGTCTGAAACGGGGGCTCCATAAGGCTTGGGCTCCTTCAGACCCCCGCGCTGGCCAGACCCCGGATACCCCTGGGTTGGGAGCGCTTGTTGAGTTGCTAAGAACTAGGCATCCCGCGGCCTCCCCTTGCTCTGCCTCTTTGCTCCTTAGCGTGCCCTCCCCCGCTGCTCCGCCCGGGGAGTTTTCCCCGCGCTATCGGAGCCCTCCCCTTACTACCTTATTTATGGCACGAACCTGCCGCCTTCCAGGAAGCACTTGAGAGGTGGAGCGCTCTCTGGTTGGAGACAAGCCTGTGGTGGGCGTGAGTGAAAGTGAGGTGTCCGTCGGCTTGTCTGCCCGGCCAGACGGGTTTGGGGCTGTGGTTGCCACACGGCTTCTGTCGTAAGAGGCGTGGGGTGAGGAGGGGATGAAACAGCCGCGGGACCCTTGGCTCGCGGGTGCTGCCCTCCGAGGTGAGCGGATAGGCAGGCTGGAGCCCGGACGCACTTGATAGCTCATGTGGCTCTGGCTGGTTCCTCCTCCCACTGGCTCCACGTGGCCTCTTGTAGTTTTGGGCCAATAAATCAGCCCTATTGTAGTTCTCCGGTCCTTTTTGTGGTCCTGGGTAGCTCATCTGACTTACTGGTTATCTTTTCCTTTTTGAAGGACTTAAAGGAGAAGAAGGAAGTTGTGGAGGAGGCGGAGAACGGAAGAGACGCACCTGCTAATGGGAACGCTGTGAGTGTCGCCTGCTCAGGAACCCTGACCACTCCTGGCCCAAGTTCTTCTTACTCTGATGTTGGCTTTAGCCCAGGGCGAGGAAGGAGGCCGAGCCCTCGGGCACCTCCTGTGCCTGGCTCCCATTAGAACTCCGGGGCCAGTTGGTGAGGGGTACTTAGATGGTGTGAGGCTGCAGAAGCATTGGGAGGGATCTGGAGGGGTGGGGTCCGGGGCGGGGTTTCCAGGAGGGGTGCTCTGTCCTTATGTAGGCTGGGCCTGCTGGGTAACGACTTGCGTTTTCTGTTGAGGAGAATGAAGAAAATGGGGAACAGGAGGCTGACAATGAGGTAGATGAAGAAGAGGAAGAAGGTGGGGAAGAAGAAGAGGAGGAGGAGGAAGGAGATGGTGAGTAGCCTTATCCCTTTTTTTGGTACATTTCCTTGCCCTGCCTGGTAGAAATTGGAGGCTCCTGGGGGTGGCGGTGGTGGATGATGTTTGGGGGGCCAGTGGGCCCCTTGCACCTATGGTCCTGTTGCTTAGAGTGTGGCTTTCTTATTTTAGACCCGAGGAGGCTCTGTGTGTGTGTGTCCACCAGAGACTGCCTCTGGGCTGCTTTAAAAGCCACTGGTCTGCTCAGCTGATCTGTTTTGTTGGCTCGGCCCTCCCTGGGTGCAGGCTCCCTGGCCGCCTCCCTTCTGAAGACAAGTGCCGGGTGGGGGTGGGGGTCCCCTGACTGGACCAGTTTTTCAGGCAGCAAAATCATCAGGAACACCCCACCCAGCATAATCAGTTCCTGGGAGAGATTTCCCAGTGAGAGCCATTTGGCGCCACCCCCGTTGCTGGCTGCTCCCTGGTTGGCTGGGGGCAGTATGGTTGACCAGCCCTTGATTTC
>PVKY010011116.1:0-12214 GCA_004027775.1 Bradypus variegatus
CTATTATATGAGTAAGACTGAGAATTTGTCAAACGTTTCCAAAGTTCAAAATAATTTTTCCATAAAGTTAAATACTCCTCCCTCCCTAGACTGTCTTTTTCTTATATAACTGTAGTTATTCATTTGCACATTCTGCATACTAGAACATTACATTCCAAATTTCCCAGTGAATTCTCTTCCATCTCCCCCCATCAAAAAATAAAAATCTTTAAAAAACCAGACAACTGGAAACTAGTCTGAAAAATGGATTCATAAGCATCTGAGATCAGAAAAGTGAACTCAGAGAAACCGCACAGAGAAGTTTTCATCTAATATTTTTTAGTTAGTGTTCTAATCAAAATAATGATAGACAAGGCAGATACCAATTACCTAGTCATATGGTATACCTTAAATGCATTCACATTGAAACCATTTGCTAAGCAAAGTCTATAAAAATTTCAAACCAAAGCTAAAGCCATTTAATAAAAAAGCTATAGAATAGTAATATTAAACAAAAATCTCAACCCACTGAAATTTTTAATTACAATTTAATGCTGAATCTTTTACTATGGCTACAAAAAAGTAATTCAAGGTTGTAACTTTTGGGAAAAGCACTGATTCAGAAATATGTCTGTTCATATCCTCTTTGCATCACCTTCCATGAAAAAGACTTTGGAAGGTCCCTTCATGTCCACAAAATTGATTAATCAGTTGTAAAATAAGCATGATTATTATACAGAACAGATATAAGGGATTTTTAAAACATAACATATAAAAGGTACCTAATATACAATTCTTTGCTAAGCTCTCAATGCATTCCAACTTCCTCTTTTATTATGAAAATGGTACAAATGAAAGATGGCTGCTTAGAAGTCAGGGTTATTATTATACTCTGAATCCCTTGCCATAAAATGCTAACCTTGCCTTAAAATGCTTTTCACCAGTCCTGGTCTGTTGTATTCTGATCTTCACCCTATCCTAATAAAGTTCCCATCACTATCCCTTTGTCTTCTCCACTGAAAGAACCTTCTTAAAGCAAACATCTAATTCTCAAGAAATCCTAGCTTTACCTTCCCCCTCTCTGACTTTCTGCCAAAGGTCTGCTAGGTGTGTTCCCGCTTAATCCTGTAAGCTTGTTCTGCTTACAACACATGTAACCACAGAAACCACAAAATAATGGAAAAAAATAGTACACAGACCAAGACTGGTGCCTTGTTTAAGCATGGACAGTACTGACTTTTCTTTACCAACTGAAGTGGAATTTTAATGCATCTTTTTGGTAGAAGGCTTTGTAGACGTCTGTCTCCATAATACTTAAGAAGATTGGGAAACATACCAAGCACATATGTGCATATAATAATATTTTTAAATAATGTGATTCAAATTTACACCAGGATGTGTATGAAGCCTCTTCACATTCCTCCTACATCCTTACTTAATGACAAAAACTTTTAAGTACAACTAGTAAAGCAAATTACTCACCATCAATGAATCTACATGTAATTTTATTTTATCCAACAACTTCCATGTTCTTCACCCATATCTTCTTTTACCTGCACAGGTTTTGGATCATATACTTTGTTAAAAAAGCAAAGAAGGATTTCCTAAATGAACATTAGGAAAAGAGGATTTAGTATCCTATTTATTTAAAAATAATATAATAGTAAATAAATCCCTGGCTAGTCTAGATTAAGCAAATACACATGATACTAGAAATGGGATACTGATTGTACCTAACATGAAAGAAAGCACAGGAGTTAATTATAAGGAATTTATAATTAATGTATTATATATAAATTCTTATACTATTATATATGCTATAATAATACATTGTATATTAATTTTAAATGCTATCAATTAACTATACTTTATACTTCATACTTCACTAAAATTATTTGAAAATTGAGTTAGGTGGTGTTTTCACAGTAAAATATAAACTACTAGGCACAATAGAAGAGATTAGAAAGATAGAGTTACCACTAAAATATCACCAGAATGAGATGATTATTTTAGTTGATTTCCAGTCAAATCTTAAACAAGATGCAATTCCTAGATCATATGAAAATATGAGAAGGTCACTAGTGCTCAGAAATTTCCTTTGTGAAATTTCCTTTGTGGTGTCCTGTTGCAATTTCAAAAGAAATTTCTTTCGTGGTTATCTGCTGCTATTTCAGCAAACAACATTTTCTAGCTGATAAAATACTGAAGCCATTTTTATTCAAACAAGTCCTACATGGGGATGCACATTATAACCACACTGATGACATTATTGTTTTGTGGATTAAAAGATAATTAGGATAAATGCAAATATAAGACCAATGTTGTTGCAGTATTCTTAAAATGTATGGCAGCTAAAGGACGATAGCTCTTATACTTAAATCAGGAAGGAGAAAAGTTCTCACCAGAAAACTGAGAAAATAGTCAACTGCCCAATATTTGGACAGTGAACAAAAATAATTTCAAAAGATTAGTAACTGACAATAGTGTCTGATCATAATGCAATAGAATGAGAAACAATAAAGTTTTCAGAGCACAACGGAACTCTTCCATGAATATTTTCAAAAACTGTGTCTTAGATATTTTCTGGTCAAACAGCTGCTGGTTCACTGGTGAAGAGAGGGTGTAGTTGGCCTTGGACAGATATGAACATAGGGAAGATCATTAGAAAAGAGCAAAAAGACATCAATCAAAATCTTTCTTCTTAGAGATTAAGACATACAGTATCTGAGATAGTTACAGGAACTGTGATTTAGAAGTCGAAGGACTGGATTGAGGCCACCTGCATGTTTTAAGTTAGAAGACAGGATTGAATATGCAATCAGCTATGTGTTTCCATTATTTTAGGCCAGCCTAGCAGGGATGTGGTTTGAATACAATCAGTTAAAGAGGATATGGAAAAATGCTTCAGGAATATTTGTTCAAAGATTATGACCTTATATCAAGAGACAATTTCCTGTATTTTGGAAAAAACAGATACCAAAATGACTAATTTATTAATTAGTTAAAAGAAGTTAAATATTCAGCTGAGGCTAGAGAAAAAAGCAAGAATTATTATTTTAAAGTTGCAAATCAAATACAGTAGATATGCATTTGTAATGTTTCAGTTTGTCTTCAGGTAGATTTTGTTTATTGCTGTGTTGTTGTGTGTTGATTACTTAACCCTCAGGAAGGAGATATCAATGAAATTGATGATGTCCAAATGAATCAGAGTCTATGTTATTTAATTGAGCAAGTACTTGGAACAGTAGAGTATAGTAATTTAATAACTGTGCATTAATTTGTAGCTAAACTATTAAAATCATCTTCCATTTGTAGTTCTTTGAATTTGGTTTAAGGCCATAATTGTTCTAAGAATACAAAAGATTTAAAAGGAAAAAAACAAAAAACAAAAAAACAAAAAAAATCATTTGATTCCAAAGTCCCAAAGAGAAGTTAGGTATTCTTAACATTAAATTTTAAATCATCCTAAACTTTTATATTACCTTACTACATCTTTTAAGCACATTTTTGGAGGAGGTAAAAAGATATGATGGAAAATATGGATAGAGTAAGTATAAAGGTTAGCTGATAAGACGTTTGGAATATATGCACAAACATACATATTTTTCTTTGTTTGAAAACAATATCTGATATATATATATATGTATGTGAATGTGTGTATATACGTATAGGTAGACATATAGACAATAAGCATATACATACACACATATATTTTTTAGCTTTATTTCACTTCATTTATCATTGTTACTATTTTATAGATAAGAAACTAAGATATTTTGTGAAAAATGAAATTCATTGTATATTGTACAATATAGTCAAAGATCTTGAAACAGGCATCTTACTCATCATTTCCCACCTTTAAAAAACAAACAGTATTCCTCTTTTGAAACGTGAAAAACTCCCCATATTACATACTGAAAATAATATCATTAAATACCTTTAAATGATAACTAGATTTACATTTGTCTAAATTCTTTGTGCTGATCAAATAGAACTTCAGAGTAAAAATAATTATGGTTTTTGTTAAATTGGTAAGTAGCTTCGTATTTCACTAAAACATTAAATAAAATATATTTCAATCTCGGGAATGGATATTGCTATTTGGTTTTAAACAGAACTATATTTTAACCACCAAAGCTAAAGATATAGCAATAAAATGACATTATTGCTTGAAGGTTGTTTCAAGTCCATTTTACCACCTAATCATAGCACCCTTAAATTAATTTCAGCCAAAAATCTGAGGGATTCATGGATCAACCTGCTAAGCACATCAGGGAAACTGCTAATACTCTGGATAGTTAGGAAAGCAAAGACAGTAGGACATCTTATTTGAACTTTGGAAACAATAAAACAGTATAAAAGCGGGAACAACTGTGAAATTTTTCTCATGTTTGTAACAGGAGCATTAATACTTTATATTGGTGACATATTGAAAGGTGTAAAGAATAAAATAAGCAAGAAAGCACACTCACTCACTTGAAGTAAGAAAGGCTGCGCTATAACTTTCACACGCATGAAGTTCTTTCAGTTTCAAGTAACTCTGGTCAACTCTCCTTACTCATTAAGACTTCCTCAAATATGCCAGTTTGCAAACAAGCAGCGTCTACATATGGCTTTTACCGACGACATACGACTTTGGGTAAACTTGTTTATACTTGGACTCAACAGTCACATAAAGACTACAGAGATGGCGATCGTGCATCACTAGTTGGTGAAATTTCTTGCCTTCTTTCATGATTTCTTCAATCTTTTTTGCAGTGGATAAATGTTTTTCTACATAGTCTTAATCTTCTAAGTAGAGCTCATGACCTGGCAAAAGCTGGAGCATCCCATTAGCAGTTAACAGTGTGAACGGCAGCCGTCTTTTCCTCTCTTCTATTGCACGATCCAAACAAAATTTGTGCAAGTCAGAAAGAGAGGCAAAGTTTTTGAGTCTTCTTATTTCAACTGTGCAGGTGCCAACCAAATTTCTTTTGCTATGACATTTTCAAGTTGCCTCCGATGGAGATGACCGCTGGCAGTCCGCCCCCTCGGTCAAGTGCGGGCAGATGGACGGCGCCTCCAGCAGGCAGCACAGGAAGAAGGCTGTGTCGAAGCGATGGCTGCTGGGTCTCACCAAAGGCATGAGCCAGGCGCTCCAGTTATGCAGCGCCCAGATGTCGGGAGTGCAGTCCAGGTGTGTGCACAGGTGTAGGAACTGGCGAGGGTCACTGCAGACATGGGCATGCCAGTAGGCCAGGGCCAGAGGCAGCTCCAGCATGTGGCCAGGCTCCAGCCAGGAGCTGGGGTCCGGAGGCACAACGGCGCCGCAGTAGCAGCACGCCCACCTCCTGGAAGGTCTCGTAGATGGCGCAGATGTGGAAGCTGCATTATCTTTAAACTTAAAACCAAATGGCATTTCATTTTTTCAACATTAGGCTTTTAAACATGAGGCAAAAGTCACACAACATAACGTTAGACCATTGTAAAGTATACAGTTCAGTGGCATTTAGTACAGAGTGTACTACAACCATCACTTCTCTGTACTTTCAAAACATTTTAATCATGCCAGAAAGAAACCCTGGTTACCCATTAAATGATCACTGTCTGTTTCCCGCCTTTCCTGTGCTCTTGTTCAACCACTAATTGGGTCTCTGTCTCTTTGGATTTTTCTATTTTGGTTGTTTCATATAAATCGAACCATACAATATGAGGCCTTTGGTGTCTGTCTTCTTTCACTTAGCATAATGTTTCCAAGATTCATACATGTGTTAGCCTGTGTCCCTTCTTGACATTTTTATTTTAAACTTTTGAAATGGTGGTATTTTCTCATGTATTAAATAATGTCCATTTTCAGAGAATCTCTGTGTGTGTGAATGTAAGTTATACTTTTGGTTCTAAAAGAAGATACATATTTTAAATTGGGCTAAGTATTAATATATTCCAACTTCATGTTTCTTGAACTAAACTTTATGAGATGATGAGGATCCAAATGAACAGATTCATAGTAATTTTTTTGACTGAATACATTTTGAGGGGGATTTCTAATGTTAATGTAATATGTTTACTGAGTAAATTACATTCAGTTTTGTGGATTATTTGCATATACAGAGAAGTTTAAAACATTTTTATTTTACTAAGGAATCTTGGCATGGTTATTATTCAGCCTTGGTGAGACTTTATTCTTGGTTTTAATAGGCTATGTCCTGAATAGCCTATAGTTGTTACTCCACAGTTTGCATATATTATTTTAAGATTTGTTTGGCAGAGGTCTCCTCTGCTTTATTTCAGCAAAGATCTTTAATCTCCTACTTTCCAAGTGTGCCTTCATGATTTATTTGGGGGAGGTGTTCTCTTATTTCAAGTCAAGTTGGAGTATAATGCAGAAGATGTAACTTTGGGGCCTGTAGTTAATTACAGACAGAAATTGAATTTAGATTTGTAAAACATTGCTTTCATAACATTAGCTATGCGAAAGTGAAGAAGAAGACTTAAAAAGGATAGCCCTCTGCCCTTTACAGAAAATGTTTAGTCTCATTTTAGTATTATATTAAAACTACACTGCAACTGTTTGAGGACTAAATTCATCCCTTTTTCTTTTTAATGGAACGATACTTCAAACATCTAATGCTAGTTATTCCAGAAATTGTTCAGTAGGAAGCTGTAAGTATGCATGGATATTCTGATCTCTAATAGTTAGGATAGAATAACAGAATGGAAGTCTCAGTTATTTCCTCAGTGGAAAATTGGCATAGAATTTTCATTTATCTCACTGGGAATGAATAGCTACAAAACAATGATAGCTATAACTTCAGTTTCAAATCCTGTGTGTGTGTGTGTGTGTGTGTGTGGTGAATGCTAACAGAATGAAATACTCTTTTAAGCTTGTTTTTTAAAAATGCAATTTTATTGAGATACAGTCACACACCATACAAACCATTTGAAGTATCTCACTGATGATCAATTTTAGAACGTTTTCCCTGTAAGTCTGTATTTTTAAGGAACAAATTCATAAATATTGATAAAACTTTAGAATGTGATAATAGTTCTTTCCTGTGCCTTCCTTTTTGGATCCAAGGAGACAAAACAATTTAATTTGCAATGAAGTTCATTTGGGAAGTTTAAGGACAGGGCGGGGGTCTGCAGCGCGGCGGATTCGAAGTAGGTCACAGAGACAGTGTGCCATTATTGTATTAGGATGTTTTGCTGAGAACCCATTGGGTGTTTAGAGGGAATGGAACACCGCCGGGGGTGGGTTAATAAGGGGAGAAATGTTGGAGGCGGAGAAATGAATATTTCATTAACGAGTTAACGTAAGAAGAGTATTTCCGGTAGAAATAATTTGAATGGTAAAATGATTGTCTGAACTCTCACACTTTCGAATCTTTCTTCTCCCTTCTCTTCACTGCCCCACCTTTTTCCCCTCATGGCTGCACCATATGTTTCAGCTATGTTTAGAGCATTGAAGAGTGACCACAGTCCAGCAGCACAACAACAAAATTTGCTTACCTTTGGGGAAAGCTTTTCGCTACCCGGGAACGGCAATTCTACCTCAAATTATTGGCATGATAGAGAGAGCAGCCGAGACCGTGTCAAGCGACCCATGAATGCCTTCATGGTGTGGTCTCGCGACCAGAGGCGCAAGATTGCTCTAGAGAATCCCCAGATGCACAACTCCGAGATCAGCAAACGACTGGGATACCAGTGGAAAATGCTTACAGATGCCGAAAAACGACCGTTCTTCGAGGAGGCCCAGAGACTCCAGGCCAAGCACAGAGCGACATACCCAGACTATAAGTACCGACCTCGTCCTAAAGCTAAGATGCCCGCAGGCTCCATTTCATCAGTGAGTAACCAGGTGCATGTGGCCCACAGGTTATACACTTACAGCTGTGCCAAGGCCACACATTTACGAATGGAGGACCACCCAAGCTACTTGCAGCCGGTGAACACAGCCCGCTCGCAGCTGCAACAGGAGAGCCGCAGCAACCCGTCAAGCCTACATGGCCATCAGGTAACACTGCCTTACAGACTCACACCCACTCTCCCTTTTACCGTGACTTAAACTGGAACTTCCTCTCTCATTTTCAGTGTTGATTTCCCTAGTCTTGCTGAAAAAGACTATTCGTCTCAATTGTGCTATTTTTTTTTCCCATCTTCGACTTTGATTTCAATATAAAGTGTGGAAAGTTTAGGACAGAATCAGGGCAGTCTGAAGTGATTCAACCTACGTTTAAGTTTTTTTGTGTGTGGTTTTTTAAACTGTATTCTGCACTAACTTGATAAGAAATTATATCATACCACTCTTAATTCAAAAAACACTTTCAGAAATTATGCTACAGAAAAAAAATGTTGGGCTTTGAGGGAAACCTATAATCTTTTAATTACGTCCCTTCTCGACATTTAATTCTAGCCCTGCCCTTTGAGTTAGTTTCTGCCTCCCGGTAAATTGTCGATAACTGATGGATATGTAAACTCTTGTTTTGCATGATGTTTTCATGGACTCTCCTTCCGGCTTTGGAAAAAAGAGTTTTTTCTCCACCGATAATTTAATTTCAAATCAAATCTTTTTTTTTTTTTTTTTTTACTCCATGTAAACCTGCTCCTTGACTTTTTCGGTGAACTAGTTATAACATCCATCTGATAGAATAAAATCTTTAAGTCGTGTTCTTTTTTATACCTGTAATAGAGTCATGGTTTTACTTTCTCAGAAAATTATCTCTGATAATTTTTAAAAGCCTAACTTTTAAGTTTATGAACCTAAAAGTAGAAATAGAAAGTGGAGAAACTGAGTTATTCAATTATCAGGGGAACAAAACACCATCACCCAATCTCGTTAATTTTATGAAATAGCAATAAAAATTCAACCCCAAAGCTCATGAGATTTGTGTATAAATTAAAGTATGAAACTAACAGTCTACTCCTCCAAAAAGCATATTTTTTGTCAGTATGAGACAACAGAACTTCTGTGTATGAAAATCAACTTTCGAACATCTAAATTCCAATTTTAAAAACAGTGCCTCAAATGTTAAAACTTGGGCACGGGTATGGCAAACATAAGAAATAGAGAGTAAATACTTGAAAGAATGTTCTAGGTAAAAAAAGCTGTTAATTTTGAAGAGCAATTTATTCAACAACAAAATTACGTAATCTGAGTTTATTCCGAAGGAGAACTACACGTTGTATTAAACCCTTGAAGCATTGCCTAAAACACCTTGCAGTACTTAAAATCACTCCAGTTACCCAGAAATAACCATTATTGTAACTTCTTTCACCATAGATTATTTTTCTTTCCTTTGAACTTCAGATAATAACAACATTAAAGTTTACCTCCAGCATCTTTTGTTAACAGGATCTGTGCAAAACTCAGCCTGTTTCTTTGTGTAATTACTGTATGGACTCCATTCAGTTGTTCACGGACTTGAAAGGACACATACACATTTCAGCTTTTACAAATAATTGAAGATTTTTATGCATATGAATGGGAAACATTTATATGCATTCTTGCAAAGTACATATGCAAGGGAGGAATTTCTACTTGCACACGTTAAGCTTCACTGGTTGTGGTGCGTGGTTGTTTTTGTTGTTTTTTTTTAATTAGACAACTTTCTTAACCTTTTTTGGTGGTAATTTTTGTTGTTGACTCTTTTGCTATTGCCAGATGGATATTTGGATAGTTTGATGTTTGTATTTTTGCCTCCAAGATAATTGTAAACAAAATTGATAGCAAGTATTCTTGTCTGTCTGTGATTTTAAATAAAAATCTAGACTTTATCATTAAGTTTGCTTTTGCCTTTCTGGTAGGTATTTGTGATCTTTTAAAATTCCAACACTTAATCAAAAGACCCACACACCAGACTAAGAACATGGTCTCTAAATGTAAACCATCTGGATTTGACTCCCTTCTCTGTCACTGCCTAGTCCTGATAATGAACAATTTATTTTATCTGTGTGGGCCTCAGTTTCCTCACCTTTAACTACTATTTATTACTAATTATGTAACAGTGATTTTTTAAAATATAATCTTGAAACTATAAGCAAGCAGGACATTGTAAAGTAGCCTTTAAGTGTAACCTTCAAAGCTGGAAACAGGCTATGATGCGAGACCTTAGTCTCACAAAGGAGCAATGTTCAAAAGTGAAGTCTGCACCCAGAACTGAATAAGTTTTAATCAACTGCACCAAACCTCCCAGATATTAACAAGCCCCTCATCTGTCTCCCTGAACTGGGAGGCACCTTTCCAGAAGGGCCTGAAAGAAAAGCAGGATAAACTACTGAAATTCTCCATACCTGTTAACTAAGATTATTATCTCTCTCTGTCTCTGACGGGTATAAAAGCCAACTGAAAATTCACTTTGGGGAGGCTGGCTTGGGAAATCTTCCTGTTTTCCTGCCCCTTTCAATAAATCCTCTTTTCCTCTTCAGACAGTTTGTTATGACTTTCACTGGCCTCTGAGCAAGGAACCCAGACATGGGAAGTGCCCCTTCTGCGATGATGATGATAATAACATAGCATTTGCAAATGCTTCAGAGCATAGCAATGAAGAAGAAGATGACGACGATCATGATGTTGATGACAATGATGATACGGACCCTGTTGAAGCCTACCTCCCTGGGATGTTGTGAGGATTAAATGAGTTAAGATGTGTAAGCATTAAGGGAGTCAATGTGTATAAAGCACTTACAACCACAATTATTTTCATGTTAGTAATATTAGATACTATTACTAACATGGAAATAATTGCTCCATCTAGAAAATGTTCTAGTTAAGCAGCAGGGTAGATATCCATCACTGACTCCCTTAAATCAATAAACATTTCAAAAGTTTCCTAGAGTTTTTGAACCATGTCATATTTGCATCAGCAGTGTAAGAGAGTTCCCATTGTTGTGCACAATCAAAAAAATTGGGAATTCTTAATCTGTTACTTTTTAGCCAAAATATGAGGGAATCTGATAATAGTAAAATAGTACAAACCTATGCTTAAAGTGCCAGGGCAAGTCATTATAATTTACTAGGTTGTCATCAGTGTTTTTTTTTTAATTGGTGTTCTTTAAAATGGTTATTTTCCATTGTCTAGTAGATTCTGTTGGTATTTTGTTTGAGACTACACAAAACTGGTAAATTAAATTAGGGAGAGGATCAAAACTAAGGGAAATTGGTAAAAAGAAAAGGCCTAGTTCTATACTGCTGTCTGGTAGAGTTTAAAGGTGTCCTGAATATTTGTCTGTAACTTTTTGGAAGAATTTACTGTAAAATTAAATAAAAATAAAATCGAATCTTTTCTTTGGCCAAACAAGAAAGTAACTCCCTCCACCCTTTTCTTAGAGCATTTCCCTTAGAAAACTTTCATTGTAAATTCTTTCTTTGTCACCTTGAGTAGTATGTAAATCTTTTTAAAAGCACAATAGTTCCCTTGGCAGCATTACAACTCATGCACGTGTTTTTTAATGGCCTTGCAGCCCTGTCTTTGAAATGTTAACACCAAGGCAGAAAGCCACCTTATCTCTGCTTGGACATAGGTGGGAGTTTAGCCTAGCACCTGGCTTCAAGTAGTCTTACCTACTTGTGACAGAGAAATGAGCAAGTTCCTCAAGCACAATCCCAGTTCAACTACATCAAAAGTTCTTGAATGCTGCGTGCTGAGTTAGCCCCGAGTTTGTGACTGTGTTTCTAGAAATAGAAGGTAGTGACTGAAAAGCATGGATGTGTTTTATATAAGAATGATATTGTTTTATATAAGAATGACAATTGATTTTTGTATATTAAGGCATTGAGTCAAATTTAAATTCTTTAAGTGTCAGTTAAAATTCTTATAGACTGTGTGATATTGCCTTGCCTTGTTCTAGCAAGATGAAGTCCCTTTAATTAAAAGAACAAACAAATAAACAAGAACGAAACAAAAACTACTTGAAAACCCAGTTTACTTTGGCATGTCCTTATTTTACAAAGAAACACATTTATTCTTAGAGCATTTGGTACATTAGCCAAAATTCCCTAAAGAAGAAACAGAAAAGTATCAAAAAACATGTCCTAGGTCTTGATTAAACATTAAGGTATTAATCAAGTTATTTTCCCCCTTAGATGCTTTAATCTGCCACACTAACATGTAGACAAAGGAACCTTTAAGATTTTTCTTTGTGGAGCTTAGAGTCAGGCACCCAAATCAAACCATGGTGGTAAATGTAGAATAATCCCACCCCCATCCCACACCCCAGTGTAAGGGATTTTAGAACTTATTTAACCCCAAAGATGTCT
>PVKY010011117.1:0-12204 GCA_004027775.1 Bradypus variegatus
GCCGCGCAGGGCCAGCGTCAGGCACAGCTTGATCAAGGGGGGCCTCCGTTTCTTGCCTTCCTCTAGGCTCCCTTCTCCAGCGGTGCTTCCTACCCCCTCCTCCCACTCGTGGGTCTCCAGCTGTAGTGGAGAAAAAGGGCTTCTCTCCTCCCACAGGTCAATTAAAGGCCTTGGGCAGGGCTGAGCTGGCAGCGCCTCCCTCATGGTCAGCAGCTGGGGGACCCAGGGGCCACCATGTCCCCCTCTGGGCCTCTGTCAACTTCATGGGGTGTCGGGAAGACTAGAGGGCGACGCGGAGGGGAGAGGTGCTGTGGGGGGAGGTCCTCCTCGGCAGCTGGCCTGCATGTTGGGTGTTTAGTGAACCCCAACTCGGGCTCAGCCAGGGCATGGTGACAGCTGCGCTGCTCAGTGATGGTCGAACCGAGACCCGAGGGCAGAGCATGGAGGGGCCCATGGGGGCCGTGAGGCCAAGCTGGAAGACGCCTGGGCTCAAGTGCACTCCTGCCCCTATAGCTTGTGGCCTCCCAGGCCTCTGTTTCACTATCTGTGAAATGAGAATTATCACCGAAGCCAACCTTTGTCTCAGGAGCATGTGGGGGATCCAGGAGGGGCCCCAGGGAGCCCTGTGAGGGCCGGGGATGCAAGGCCAGGAGAGGCGTCTGCTACCCACGAGCAGGCGGCACAGTGGGCATGAGGCTTAGTCCCGCTGGGGCCTTGGGGAGATGGCTGCCGGCTCACGCCTCCACGTGTCCCCACCCCAGGAAGAGGTGGGGGTTAATCCTGCTCTGGTCTGTCCATCCACCTGTGGTGAGCTGAGGCTGCTGTGGGGCATCTGCTCTCGGGCACATCCCCTCGCCCCAGCGCCCACCCCGACTTCCCAGGAAGCAGCAAGGGGCTTGGGGGACAGGGACCGCATCGTCCCGATGGCGTGTTTGGCTCCTGTCGGGGAGTGAGAAAGCAGCTGGCATAAATGGTGCAAGTGTCACTGGGGCTCGTTTTGTTGTCATCCTGGGGCAGTTTTGCTCGTCTCTGGCCTGGCCCTCAGCTGCCCAGGAGGCACTGGCTGATGCGTGCACACCCCTCCCCCACCCCCATGACGGGGAGCTCACTACCTATGTGTCTGTCCCCCAGGTGGTCCAGTACATTGGGGAGATCTGCCGCTACCTGCTGAAGCAGCCGGTGCGTGAGGTGGAGAGCCAGCACCGCGTGCGCCTGGCGGTGGGCAACGGGCTGCGCCCTGCCATCTGGGAGGAGTTTGTCCAGCGCTTCGGCGTGCGCCAGATCGGCGAGTTCTACGGGGCCACCGAGTGCAACTGCAGCATGGCCAACATGGACGGGAAGGTGGGGTGGCTCGGGCTCCCCGCACCCTAGTGGTCCCACGTGGGGTGATGGTGGCTGCCCCGGCCCCACCTTGGTCCCTGAGTGGGGTGTGGTGGGAGCAGGGCTCAGGGGTCAGGGCTGTGCCGGGCTCTGGCTCCCTCCTGCCGGCCGCGTCTTGCAGCCTGCCTGGGCCTCCTTGTCCCAGTTGGTGAACTGGGCAACGGTGTCACCAGCTCTGCAGCCAGCATTGTGAGCTGTGACCCTCGACACCTCCCCCCTGTCCGAGCACGACCTCCTGGGCCCAAGGCTGACAGACCACGAGTGGGGTCACGGCCATAGAACAGGTGCCGGCTGGGTCATCTCTCCTGCTCGCTGTCTGGGGGGACGCTTGGCCCTGGGATTGCTGCCGCAGCAAACGCCCCACAGCGGGCAGCGGCACCGACATGCTGGTGGGAGCAGGGAGGGCAACCAGCAGGGTCCGCAGCCAGGGGCTCTGCCGTTGAGCCCACGTGGTGTCCACTGCCTGCCTGGAAGAGCCTGGAGCATTTTGGGGGCAATGCCGCCCGCGGGTCTCCTCGTGGGGGGCACGCGGCCCTTACACCGTTTGTAGACGGCCCCGGACCACAGAGCTGGGACAGGGCGTGCTGCGGGCTCTGGGGTAGCCGGGGTGTGGGCAGTAGTGTCGGGAGGGTCCCCGGGCTGCTCACCGACTGGCCCGCCCGTCCAGGTGGGCTCCTGCGGCTTCAACAGCCGCATCCTGCCCAGCGTGTACCCGATCCGGCTTGTGAAGGTCAACGAGGACACGATGGAGCTGGTGCGGGACGCCCGCGGCCTCTGCATCCCCTGCCAGACGGGTGAGCGGCGTCTGCCCGGCCCCGCCCCTGCCCACCCCACCCCAGCCAAGCGCCGCCCCTGCCCCTGCCAGCCCGGGCCCGCCGAGCCCCAACCCGTCTGTCAAGCCCCGCCCCGGTCCCGCAGAGCCCCGCCCCGACCTTCCGCCGGCCTGAGCGCGCCCTCCGCAGGCGAGCCCGGCCTCCTCGTGGGCCAGATCGACCAGCAGGACCCGCTGCGGCGCTTCGACGGCTACGTGAGCCCGAGCGCCACCAGCCAGAAGATCGCCCGCAGCGTCTTCCGCAAGGGCGACAGCGCCTACCTGTCCGGCGACGTGCTGGTGATGGACGAGCTGGGCTACATGTACTTCCGCGACCGCGGTGGGGACACGTTCCGCTGGCGCGGGGAGAACGTGTCCACCACGGAGGTGGAGGGCGTGCTGAGCCGCCTGCTGGGCCAGGCCGACGTGGCCGTGTACGGGGTGGCCGTGCCAGGCAAGCCGGGGAGCCCGGGCCCTGGGGCCGCCCCTCGCGCCTGCCGGGCCTCGCTTCCGGGAGCCGTTTGGGGGTGACCGGCCCCGGGCGCGCGGGGCCGTCTCATCCAGGCCTGTCCCCAGGAGTGGAGGGCCGAGCCGGCATGGCGGCCATCGCGGACCCGCAGGCCCAGCTGAGCCCCGACGCGCTGTACCGGGAGCTGCAGAAGGTGCTGGCACCCTACGCGCGGCCCATCTTCCTGCGCCTGCTGCCCCAGGTGGACACGACAGGTGCGCCCTGCCCTCCGCTGCTCCGTGTCGCTGTCACGCTCTGGTTTGTGGCCCGGCCCAGCCCTGCCCTTGCATCTGGAAAACAGCCCGAGAGGCCGACAAAGCGTTCCTTACAGACCCGGGCTGGCCGGATCCGCCTGGGGCGGTTGGCTGAGCCCTGAAACTTCCCGGCCCACCCGGCATCTTGGGCAAATGGGGTGGTCACGGTGGGCTCTGGAGAACGGGGTGCGGAGCCGGAATCTACGACCCAACGGGGGGGGTCCCAGCCGAGGGGACTGCTGGGAGAGGCCCCAGGAGGACGGTGGGGGCCCCGGCAGCCCCTTGCCAGCCCCCCGCCCCCCACAGGCACCTTCAAGATCCAGAAGACGCGGCTGCAGCGCGAGGGCTTCGACCCGCGCCAGACCTCGGACCGGCTCTTCTTCCTGGACCTGAAGCAGAACCACTACCTGCCCCTGAACGAGGCCGTCTACGCCCGCATCTGCTCCGGCGCCTTCGCCCTCTGACCTCTCGCCATCTGTGGATGCCCCTGGAGCTGGAGCCCCCACAGTCACCCTGGGCCATCCTGCCCCTGCCTGGACTCCACGCAGGCCCTGCCTTCCTGCCCAGCGGAGGAGCCGGGGGTCTGCCCGTTCCCCCAGGAGTGGGGCATCAGCAAGGACTCTGGGCCGAGTGCCTTCTGTGCAACCTCATCCCTGGAGGGCCTCCTAGTCCCTGCTCGTGCTGTGGAAGCTTCCAGAACTGACTG
This sequence comes from Bradypus variegatus, assembly GCA_004027775.1. Classification (NCBI taxonomy): domain Eukaryota; kingdom Metazoa; phylum Chordata; class Mammalia; order Pilosa; family Bradypodidae; genus Bradypus; species Bradypus variegatus. The sequence goes on from PVKY010011117.1 coordinate 3,660, forward strand.
CTTGGACAGCCCCACCACCCACCTGTGCCCTGAGTACACCCAGGCCTGTTCTGGCAGCTCCTCCCAGTGGGCCCCGAGGACAGCTCGGCCGAGCCTGGGGCTGCGTGTGGTCGTTCGGACGCTCTGGTGGCCCTGGGGTGTCCCCGTCCGAGCAGCTGCTGGGGGCCCGGCAGGAGCAGAGGACGGTGGAGTCTCCTGCCCCACAGTGGCCTCATCAGGCGACTGCCCTGGGCGGCGGGCTGAGAGTGACCTGCACTGTTTAACTTTTTGTCGCTGGAGATTTTGTTTTCTAGTTGAGTGTGAGAAATAAACCTGCAGAGCCTCGGTTCCTGGTGGAGCCTGTCGTTCGCATCCGCTCGGATTTTTTTCCAAGGAGCTCAAGACCGACGCGGCCTCTCCTGGCGCCTCCTGCAAGGGCAGCAGCCACGCAGCAGCCTCTGTGCTGCCCCAGGGGCTCCGGCAGGTGCGGCCGTCTGAGCCGGACATGAGCCCAAGGCCCCCACCCCAGCCCCCGCAGCCTCAGGACGGGACCAGGGTCTATGGCGGAGCCACAGGGACCCCGCGAGGCGTTGCAGGGAGGGGAAGGAAGTGGCTGCCCAGTGGATGCTCGGTGGCGGCAGCTCGGCTTCGGCCAGAGGAATTGTGACGACACTCAGAATTCACTGTGCACTCAGGGTTTTAGAACGTGTTGGGGTTTACAGAGCAATTGAGCAGCAAGGGCAGTGTTCCCACGTTCACCCGCCCCGCCCCCTAAATTAATCCCTGCACCCTGTGGCCCCCTCAGGACTGAGCGCGGACCGAGGGTCCTGGCCCAGGAGGGACATGCCTGAGCCATACCCACCCCCGTCCTCCCTGGACCCATCGTTCCACTGTCCCCGTAGCGTCGCCTCACAGGTTGTCCCGTAGCTGGCTCAGGACGTGGCCTTTCCAGACCGGCTTTTGTGAGTGAGCGAGAAGCTTTCAGCGCCCTCCGAGGCGCGTGGGGCTCGATGGTTCTCTGCTTTGCATCTGCCCCATGGGAAGTTTCGTGCCCTGCCCCAAGGACGGCGACCAGCAGTCCCCAGTCCCCTTTGAGGGCCCCCAGCAGGACGCACCGAGGGGCTGGGCAGGGAGGAGCTGAGGGGGCAGCCGTCCTGGTGTCCTGGGGCCCAGCAGGCGACCTCAGCTTTCTCAGACCGTGGGCTGGTGCTGCCTTCCGGGCCTGCCAGCTCCTGTGGGTTTTGTTTCCTTTTTATATTCTGGCGAAATATATAACAAATAATTTTAATCATTTTAAGTGGACAATTCTGCTGCATTAAATACACTGACAATGTGGTGTAACATTCACCTTTATTTCCAGAACCTTTCATCACCCACAACAGAAACTCAGACCCACTTAGCAGTAACTCCCCGTCCGTCCGCCCACCACTCCTGCCTTCTGTCTCTGAATTTGGTTAAGTATTTCACATAACGGAAATCATGCAACACCTGTCCTTTTGTGTCTGGCTTCTTTCACTCAATGTGACATCTTCGCGTTTCCTCCAGTTGCAGTGTGGACAACGTCTTTTTATGGCTGAATAATCTTCCACTGTGTGCGTGGACATTTCGTCGATCCATTTGTCTGTTGATGGACACTTGGGGCTTGTGTGAATAATGCTGCTGTGGACATTGGTGTAAAAATTTCTGAATCGCTATTTCCAATTCTTTGAGTACCTAGAGATAATTCATGTACCATAAAATCCATCCTTTAAAAATTTATGATTCGATGCTTTTTGGTATATTCACAGAGCTGTACAACCACCACCCGTCTAGTTCCAGAACACATTCATCAGTTCAGAACGGAAAGACTGTGCCCACCAGCAGTCCCTCTCCTCTCTGCCTCCCCTCCAGCCCTGGGCAACCCCCAATCTACTTCCACCCCGGATCTGCCTGTTCTGGGCAACCCAACTACACAGGATTAGACAGTACGTTTGTCCGGCTTCTTCCACTCAACATCACGTTTTCAAGATTCTTCCATATCGTAGCATTTACTTCATTCCTGTCCATTAATGAATTAACATTTCATCGTATAGGTACACATTTTTATTTATCCATTCATTGGTGATGGACATTTGAGTTGTCCCCACTTCTCAGCTATTAGGAATAATGCTATGAATATTTGTGTACAAGATTCTGCATGGACCTGTTTTCAGTTCCCTCGGGTAGGTGCCCAGGAGTGGAACTGCTGGGTCAAATGGTCACTTGGTTTAACCTTTTCAGGAACTGCTGCAGCATTTACATTCCCTCCGGCAATCATGAGAGTTCTGCTCTTCCCACATCCTCTCCAGCACTTCTCACTGTCGGTCTCGACTTGGCCGTTGCAGTGGCCGTGCGGCATCTCCCTAATGTCTACCATGCAGAACATTTTTTCATGCCTCTTTTGGCCATTTGCAATATCTCCTTTGGAGAAATATCTATTTATTTCCTATACCCATTTCTAACAGTATTGTCTTTTTACTGTTGAGTTGTGAGAATTCTTTATTCTGTATACTAGACTCTTACTAGAGATGTGATTTGCAAATATTTTCTTCCTTCTGTGGGTGTCTTTTCACTTCCTGGATGATGTCCCTTGATGCATAACGCTTTTTAATTTTGATGAAATCCACTTAATCTAGTTTCTTTTGCTGCTTGAGTGTTTGGTGTTGTTCTAGTTTGCTAATGCTGCCGGAATGCAAAACACCAGAAATGGACTGGCTTTTATAAAAGGGGGTTATTTGGTTACACAGTTACAGTCTTACGGCCATAAAGTGTCCAAGGTAACACATCAGCAGTCGGGTACCTTCCCTGGGGGATGGCCAGTGGCGTCCGGAAAACCTGTTAGCTGGGAAGGCACGTGGCTGGCGTCTGCTCCAGAGTTCTGGTTTCAAAATGGTTTTCTCCCAGCACGTTCCTCTCTAGGCTGCAGTTCCTCAAAAATGTCACTCTTAGTTGCACTTGGGATATTTGTCCTCTCTCAGCTTTTCCGGTGGAAGAGTCTGCTTTCAATGGCCGTCTTCAAACTGTCTCTCATCTGCAGCTTCTGGGTGTTCTTGGCTGTAGCTCCTTTTCAAAATGTCACTCACAGCTGCCCTAAGTTCCTTCTGTTTGTCAGCTCATTTATATGGCTCCAGAGACTCAACTTAGACCCACCCTGAATGGGTGGGCAACACCTCCATGGAAATTATCCAATCAGAGTCATCACCCACAGCTGGGTGGGGCACATTCCAAAGAAACACTCAAAGAATTACAATCTAATCAACACTGATAACATGTGCCCACACAAGATTACATCAAAGATAATAGCATTTGGGGGACACAATATATTCAACCTGGCACAGGTATTATACCTAAGAAAGTAATCCAAGATCACAAAAATGTACACCTGTATCTTTCTAAGATTTTCATAGTTTTGGTTGTTACTTTTAGATCTTTGGATCCATTTCAATTTAGGTTTTATATATGGTGTCAGGTAGGGAGTCTGTATTGGTTTTCTATCTGCTGTAACAGATGACTGCCAGCTCAATGGCTTGTAGCAAAACCAACTTATAACCTTACAGCTTTGGATGTCAATAGTCCAAGGTGGGTCCCACTGGGCTAAAGTTGAGGTCTGCAGGACTGTGACCCCCATGGAGGTGCCGGGGGAGACTGTTCCCTGCGCCTCGTGTGCTCCTTGGCTCGGGCCCCCCACCTTCCAGTCAGCAAGTCAGGCTGAGCCCTTCTCACACAGCCATGCGCTGCTGCTCCACCTCCCCCCACTTCAAAGAACACTGCGGCCGCCATGGGCCCAAACAAACATCCAAAACCCCTCCTTACTTAACAGTCGGCTGACTGGCAACCAAATTCCCCCCTCTGTCTCCCACAAGGCCTGGCTTCATTCTTCCGCGTGTGGGTCTCTGCTGCCCCAGCATCACCTGATACCTTGTCCAAAGTCAATGGGCCATAAACATACAGCTGTATTTCTGGCCTCGGTTCTTTTCCATTGGTCTGTGCATCCATCCTTATGCCAGAACCACTGAACCTTGACTACCGCAGCTCTGCAGTAAGTTTTGAAATTGGGAGGTGTGACTCCTCCAACATTGTTCTTTTTCAGGACTGTTGGGGTAGTTTGTGTCCTTTGCATTTCCATGGGTTTCAGGATCAACTTCTGCAAAAGGCCACAGGAATTTCCATCCGGATTACACTGAATCCATCACTTTGGAGCATACTGCCTATTAATAGACCTTCCAATCCATGACATGAGATGGCTTTCCATTTATTTAGAGCCTTAATTTCTTTCAACATTATTTGCTTTTCAATGTACAAGTCTTGAACTTCTTTTGTTAAATTTATTACTATTTTATTGTTTTTGACGTTGTGAATGGAGCTTTCTGAATTTGGTACAGGTTTTAAAGACGCACTAGGTATGCGACTCCTTACTCGCGTTGCAGATTGCACTACAGTTCACCGTCCGGCTCCCCAGGCCCACCACTCCACCCCCTTTCTCGGCCCTCGGTCCAGGCTGCTCCCTGGAACACCCCCATCACCCGAGGCCCACCTGCCACCACCGGGGGCTCCTCCAGGCAAGAGACGGGCCGGGGACCCCGCTGGGTCCTCAAGGAGCTTTTGCTGAAGGAGCACCCCCCGCCCACCCTGTGCCAGGAAAGATGCTTGGGAGGGATTCCGGCCCTCGGAGAGCTTATGTTTCAACAGACCAGAAACACGAGGGACGGCGGCGGTACTTGGGCGCCCACCGCCCGGCGCTCATAGACCGGCCCCGCCGAGGCTTCACTGGCGAGACTGCGCATGAGCCACAGCAGTTCCCGCAGCCGTACTCGGGGCCAGGCGGCGGGGCCAACCTTCGCGCAGGCGCACGGCGCTTCCGCCTCCCCGCCGCCACCGTCGCCATGGCCGCGCCGGCCCCGGGCCTCATCTCGGTCTTCTCGAGCCCGCAGGAGCTGGGAGCCTCGCTGGCGCAACTGGTGGTGCAGCAGGCGGCGTGCTGCCTGGAGGGGACCCGCGCCCGCTTCGCGCTCGGCCTGTCGGGAGGCAGCCTCGTCACGCTGCTGGCCCGCGAGCTGCCTGCCGCCGCCGCCACCGGGGCCCCGGGTCTCGCGCGCTGGACGCTGGGCTTCTGCGACGAGCGCCTCGTGCCCTTCGCGCACGCAGAGAGCACGTACGGCCTCTATCGGGTGAGAGCTACGGGGGCCGCCTTGGGACACACTGAGCGGGCCGCGCCCACCGCTCGATGCCGGCTACGGGGGCCGCCGGGGGTCATGCCTCTGCCTTCTTCCAGCCACAGGGGCTGGGAACGGTCCCCGCCCTCCGCCTCTGTCCTGGGCGCCGGGGGCCCCGCAGCCCTGTCCACGCCCAGGAGGACGGAACGGCCTGGCAGAGGGCGGGAGGCGGCCCCGCGGAGTTCGGACTGCCCGGCTCGGCCTCCCGGGCTCAGGTTCCCCCGGCCCAGGGGCGCCGGGCGCTGCGGGATCGGGGTCCCGCGGGGCGGGGGTCGCGGAGCCCGGGAGGCCGAGGCCCGTCCTCGGTTCCGAACCGGAAGCGCTTCTTTCTGTGTGCTCTGCGTGACTTCTTAAAATTTACTTAATTTTTAAATCTGAAAATCCAGGTGGGCAAGTAACGGAAATCTGACCCAACCATCAAAGGGGACGTCGCTGGGGTTCCGTGAGCGTCCCCCGGGCGGGCGCAGCGGGCAGATGAGGAAAACCCCTGGGGCGGCGGGTCCTTCGGAGGGACCTGCTCCTCCTGCCGGGCCCTTGCCTCGCCCGGGACCCCCGTGCCCCTTGGGGCCCTGGAGTGAGCGTCCTGCCGGGGGCGGCTTTGCTAGCTTGGGGGGCTCCGCCACGGTGTCCGGAGAGAACCTGCCCCGGCGGTGCTGCTCCCAGGGAGCTGCTCCAGGAGCTTCTGCGTGCAACCGGCGGTGGAGACCGGGGCTCCTGGGCGGGGGCCTGCACGCGTCCCCCTCCGCCGTTTACCAGCTCCGGTGGTGCAGATCAGATCACGTGCTGCGCCCCCACGGGGGACGTGGGGCTCGGCGGAGGCGGCCTGCAGGGTGTGGGGGTCCCAGCTAGGGGCAGCTGCAGAGTGCTCTGGGAAGGACGGGGGACGGCCGTCCAGGGGTCGCACTGCAGGGTCGGCCTCCCGACTGGCTCCAGGGGCCGCCGGTCCGGTTTGCCCTCCGGTCCCCTCTGCCTGATGAGCGGCGTCGCCCGGGGCACTCTTGGACGGGCCGTGTCCTTCCGACAGCAGTACCCGTCCAGCGTCCTGCCCACAGGGTTCCAGCATCCACACAGGCAGACCGAGCCACAAGCGGCGTGTTGCCGAGGGTGACATGGCCTCTCCGTGTGCCCTGCAGACCCACCTGCTCCCCAGGCTGCCCATCCCCGAGAGCCAGGTGCTGGCCATCAACCCCACGCTGCCCGTGGAGGAGGCGGCTGAGGACTACGCCAGGAAGCTGAGGGAGGTGAGTGAGTGGCCACGCCCAGGCCAGGTGCTCCGACAGCATCCATTGGCACCACCAGGAGCTCCCGGGGCGGCGCCTCCCCGAGAGTCCTGCTGAGAGGCCGGAGCCTCGAGCCGGGGCAGGGGGCTGCATCTCCCACTCTGTCCCTTGGGGTCCCGAGGATCCGCCCAGACCGTCTCCTCCCTTCCAGGCCTTCCAAGGGGATGCGGTCCCAGTTTTTGACCTTCTCATCTTGGGAGTGGGCCCCGATGGCCACACGTGCTCCCTCTTCCCAGGCCACCCCCTCCTGCAGGTGAGTTCTCCGCCCGGGGCAGCTGGAGCTGTGACATGTCCGAGCTCCCTCCATCCATCACCAAACGGGGACCTCGGCCGCCATGGTGGCTGGGACGGGGCCGCGCCTGGCGGCTGTGAAGTCGAGAACAGCCTTGTCCTTCTGTTCCCACCTGGGTCCTGCCTGCAGGAGAGGGAGCGGATCGTGGCTCCCATCAGCGACTCCCCAAAGCCCCCACCACAGCGTGTGACCCTCACTCTCCCGGTGCTGAACGCAGCCCGGACCGTTGTCTTCGTGGCAACTGGAGAGGGCAAGGCTACAGTTGTGAAGGTGAGGCCAGGGGCAGTACGAAGAGGGCCAGCGGCAGCAGCAAGGAGCGTTGGATCTCAGGAGGGTTCAGGGAGGGCGCAGCGGTTCCCGGGGCAAAGGGGAGAGCCAAATCGCAGTCACAGGCTCCTCAGGGGTCAGTCACTGTGAGATGGAATGGGTGGGATGAGGCCAAAACCGCACTCGGGAAAATTTATAGCAGTGAGCGCATTTTGCTATCAAATGGGAAACAACTAAAATAGAGAGCTCAAGTAATTTACTCCGTAATAAGAAAAGTCTGGAAGGATAGATGAAATTTAAAAATGAAATGATGCAGGTCTTAAAAGTTTAGCAGCAAATAAGTTCCAAAGGTAGACAAACCACCAGAAAACTAATCAAGAGGAAAAAAATCAACGAAGATTTAGGGTCAAGAACAAGGGAAGGGCAAGATATAGTTACAGATACACTTCCACGGAAATGTAAAAGAAAGTAAAATGTTAAAAGCAAGGTGAATAATAAAAACATAAGTTTAATTGCCACCATCGGTGGAAGAGACTGAAAACATCTTTGAAGTAAGTCAGTGGTAACTCCCCCAGTGCCTGGGGGTCTCGCTGTCGTGATGTGCACGTGGGGCCCCGTAACCCCCCCCAGGCCTCGACTTGCTCGTCCACGTGGGTCGGGGGCCCTTCTCACCAAGCTTTTTACATTCAGCGCTTGGGAAAGAAGCGACAGGAGGATAACATTTCATGGTGTGAAAATTCCATGAAATCCACATTTCAGCGCCCACAGATGAGGTCCCGCGGGGCCGTGCCTGCGAGGCTGGGAGGGGACCCTGGTCTGCCGGCCCCAGAAGGCAGGAACCGCATGCCCGCGGGCGCCGGCCTCATGCCCCTCTCCACACAGCGCATCCTGGAGGACGCGGAGGAGAACCCGCTCCCGGCCGCCCGCGTCCGGCCCCACACTGGGCAGCTGCGCTGGCTCCTGGACGAGGCGGCCGCCCGGCTGCTCACGGTGCCGGTCGAGAAGCACTCCGCCTTGTAGCTGCCGGAATTGTCCACCAGACCCCACTGTGCCCCGCTCCGGCTCCGTTTTGGGGAGACCACGGGGCCTGCCGGGGGCGCCGGCACCGGTGACATTAAAAGGAGGACACTCCAAAGCCTCACCGTCCCTTGGTCTTTGGTGGGCGGGGGGCATGGCCGGCCCTGCCCTGGGGTATGGGCCCCCCGGGTAAGCCCCCACCCCTCGGTGGCTCTGACGTCTGGCCTCTGGCACACGGGGTGCTGCGCTCGCCCCCCACCCCCCACCAACTCCAGGAGGGCACGGTCCCAAACCACAGAAACTGAAGTGGCCCCAACTGTCGGGCACGTGAAAGTGAGAGTGAGGAAGTGAAACGGAGCCGGCGGAAAACGGGTTGAGGAACTACACGGGGAGAGCTGGCGGCGGCCACTGCAGGTGGCCAGGGCCCCGTGTGGGGTGGGGTGGGGGTGGGGGGGTGAGGGCACAGGCCCCGGACCCCG
>PVKY010011118.1:0-12209 GCA_004027775.1 Bradypus variegatus
GTCAGTAAGAAAAACTAACAGAACCTGGCAAATGAGTACTGATTATAGAGAGCTTAACAAAGTAACGCCTCCTTTGTTTGCAGCTGTAACAAATATAGCTACTTTGTTACAGGATATAAGTATGCATTCAGGCCAGTTTCATTTTGTGTTAGACCTGGCTAATGCTTTTTTTAGTATTTCCTTAGACCTCTCCAGCCAATCTGCATTCACCTTCATGCGGGAAGGACAACAATGGACACTTACCATGCCACCACAAGGATATCACCATAGTCTCACTATTTGCCATGGTCTAGTTGCTCAAAATTTTAAAATGTGGAAATCTCCAGCAGAGGTCACTCTTTTTCATTATATTGATGATGTTATGTTAACCAAGAACTCTCTGGCAGAACTGGAGACCACTGCCAAAGCTGTACTAGCCCACCTCGAAAGCTGAGGTTGGGCACTGAATCAGCAGAAATTGCATGGGCTGTGGTACTCTGTTAAATTCTTGGGTGTTGTTTGGTTGGGTAAATTCTTGGGTGTTGTTTGGTCCTTTGCTGTTGATAAAGTGCAAAATTATCCTACCCCATGTATTCCTTTTCTAAACAAGCAATGTCTTTCCTTGGTTTGTTGGTCTGTTGGAAAATGTTTATACTCCTAAAATCTTTGTACATCCCGTTCAGGAAAGGGAAAACATGGGAATGGACATTCCACAGCAGGCTGCCTTTGAAAGGGCTAAAAGAGCCCTCACACAGGCTGAAGCTTTAAGGGGAGCGGACTCAGACATGCCTTGTGAATTGGATGTGGCCAGTACCGATATTGGCTTTTGGTGGGTCTTGTGGTAAAGGTGACAGGCAAAAGAAGTTCCCCTCAGCTTTAGGGGCCAAGCTACAATATAGCTCCTTAGGCAAATAACTATGTGCTGCCTATAAGGCCCTGATGCAGGTTAAAGGACAAACCCAAAGATGCTGTGTCACTGCACACTGCATCCCCACACAGGGGTGGATAAAAGACAAAGCAAATAAACCTCATTCAGGGAGTGCTCAGCTGAGCACTTATGGCAAAATGGAAAGACTATCTGCTGCCATGCAGTGTCTGAAGCAACCCTTAAGTGCAAAAATGCATGATATTCTGGGACCAGGTTCCTATGTGAAGAGCACCCTACTGATCCTCCCTAGGTGGCTACACCCATGCCCACGGTTGACGGATGTGGCAGCATACTGGAGCCCGCCTGGTATACTGATGGATCAGCACACAGGCAGCTTGCCACCTGGATGGCAGCAGCGTGCAACCTAGTACGGACACCATATGGTGGGAAACTGGGACTATGCAAAACAGCCAATGGGTTGAAGTAAGGGCTGCATGGATGGTCATTGTTCATGAACCAGGAGACGTACTAACTGTTTTTACTGACAACTGGACAGTACACCAGGCTTAACAATGTGGATGGCTCCGTGGAAGTAAAAACAATGGACCGTTGTGGGCCGCTCCTTATGAGGGAAAGAAATGGGAGAAGGCATATGGGCCACCTGCACAAGCGCAATGTAATTGTGTTTCATGTTTCTACCCATAACACTGACACTTTACCTGGCAATATTGAAGCAGATGCTTTAGCAAAAGTTCCTGGCCTGGAGCTAACATCGCATGAGGCTCCTGAATAGGAAGAAAGCACATTGAGGATACCAGACTGTGGAGGCTTGCACAGAAGTTCCAGTTGCCTCTCACATGGCAAAAGCTGAAAGATGTTGTGGACACCAGCCTCTCCTGCGCACTGTGATGACTTCTTTACCAACTCAGACACATTGGCCAGCAGATGGCAAGCAGACTATACTGGGTCCCTTCCCTTACCTGAGGGTGCAAAATATGCCTTTACAGCCATAGGCACAGCCACTGGACTGTTGCTGGCCTTCCCAGTAGGGAAAGCTAATGTGGCAGGATAATAGCTCTACCGAGGAAACTGATAATGAGGATGCTGACGCCTTCTCTCTATGCTGCTCTCATATACCACCTAATGTTTTCTGTTCTGATAGTAAAGAACCATTATTCCTTCTAATATAGAAGCATATTCAACAGAACTTTTACCTAAAAATACTCAAGTACAATTTCCAAATGACAAAAAGTGACAAGGCCTTACTATAATAACTGGGACAGATGATTCATATCCTTCAAGTCCCATATTTTAAAACTACACTGAAGGAGAAGCTAAACAGTTAAAAAAAAGCTGGGAATATTTTCAAGAAAGTAGAAAGGCCTTCTCAACCTTCTTAGATATAGATAACATGTAATTGCCTAGTCCACTGTGAAAACAGGATGGGCTGCAGCTGTTACTTTAATCATAGGTAAGTCATAAATAACGTAGCAAGGCTGAATACAGCCATAAGTAAATGTACGTTTATCAATGTGATGTAATGGTAAACTAATCAGAATAAAATGAGAAAACTATATTAACAAGCTAGAGATAAATAATAGTTTCTCTTCTAGTTTTTAGACTTTGTGCAAGTAAAAGTATGTTATATTGCTCTCACAGAAGCCATAGCTTAATTAGTAAAAATATTATCAGAGTTTTACAGGCATTCAAGGCTAAGTTTCTAATAAATTATGGATACCCTCCTTTCATCTTGAACCAATCGTGGATCAAGATGCTTCACTTCATGAGTCATTCATGTTCACCAAGCATCATTTAATGTAAAAATAGAATATTACTTATTAAAGGTATTCTAGATCCAGATGCTATAAGTTCTCTGTAACTGAGACGGGGGAAGCTCTCTGATCTCATGAACAGCTGCATGTGGAGGAGTGGGGGCTCCCAGGCTTGGAAATGTTTCAATTAATTTTTACCTTGTGAACTTGTTCCTTTTACCTTAAGTGCTCCTTTAGTAAAAAAGGTGTTAAAGGTGAATTCTTGTCTTGAGTGCTCTTTACTTTTAAACTATTGTCTGTCCCTATATTCTTAATTGAGTGGGATGGGATGTTACTTGATCAAGCCCAAACTCATTTAATCACAACCTGATAAGGCTTGGGCCTTTTCTAATGAAGATCATACATTTGAGGTGAAAAGAGAAAAACCCATGACACGAACCAAAGAGCTATAACACTTAGCCTAGAAAAGCCAAGTGCCTTCTTCAGGCACTTCTCACATGTGTGGACAGGTATAGAAACCCCCCCGCCCCCAGTACTAGACAACTAATCCAAGCCTGGGCTACTGAACAGGACATCTTATGGATATTTCATTTCCCTTACAACCCCACAGCAGCGGGGTTAATTGAAAGAATGAATGGGCAGCAGTTAAAAGATAATAAGCAATCGCTACAGCAGTGGCCATGCCAGTTGCACCTGACCCTCACCAACCTCAATTCACGGCCCCAAGCAGCTGCTCCTGCACCCACCGATTTAGTAATGGCTGGACCTATGCAAGCCCCGCAAATACAGGTAAACGGACCAGCGATGGTACAACCGCAACAAGGTAATGAAATTAATTTGCTCACACCTGCGCCACAAGCATCAGAAATTGAAGAAAATAAGGTCGATTGTGCAGGCAGAACTCCCAACCCCCAACACACACACACAACCCACCCTTAGCACATATTCCAGGAAGCTCTCTGCACCCTAAATGGACATATTTACATAAAACCCACTCTCAGCTAATGTGGCAGTTTGAACAACAACAAAACCAAAAATTTTCCATAATGGAATAACCTCCCTGAAGTCAACTCCATACCTTACTCTGAGCAAACCAATCCCGACATCAACTCCTTATCTTACCCACCCTGAGCAAACAATCCTCTGACCTCAACCCCTTACTTCTCTATCTTACCCCCAACAATTATTCCCCAGCCCCCCTCCCAAAAGCTATAAAAATTGTACTCCCCCTTTGTTCAGGGCTGTCGCCATCTCAGGCTTTAGCCCACCTGCACACAGCCACACAACAAAATCCCTTTGATTGAGTTTTGGTCTCTTCCCTTCCCAGCCAAAAAACCTAACAGAATGGTCATGGTCCTGCCCAATGCAGACACACTGGTTGAGAATCCTAAGCCCATGGTGTACTGGAGTCACTCAAAACTTCAGCATCAAGCCACAGTTTATACTCAAAATGCTGAAAGTTGCATATATAACTAAGCTGGTACCCCTTATACCTCAAGGTACTGTATGTATGACTTTGTGGACACTTACTATGCCTAAGCTAACCATAGACTCCCTGCAACTGCAAGGGGGAAAAGTGTGGTATCTAAAACCCCCTCCTAGCACCTCTTACCCAGGAACTCTTCTGTACAGTAATAGAAACTTAGCTTGTATATTGTTAGATCAGCATGAATTACCCTGACTGTTCCCCATAAACATCTTTCATTTCACCCATAATACCCTAGGGGCCTCAGCTGTGACTCATGCCCACAACTGAACCCTATGTTCAGTTTACATAGACTTGCCACCTTTAGGTGCTACTGGGTTTTTTTGACTGTAACCCATGAATTGGACTGTGTGAAACACCCTGGTGGCCTGGTGGAATACAGTGCATCAGAAGATAAGACTGAAAATCACAGATTTCAATTGTCAGCATCTCTTTGTGGGGTAGTTATTTCTGGCAGGAGGGGAACCCCTAGTGTTCTGTTCTCTCTTATCCTGCAATGTCTGTCCTATGGTCAACATAGTCTGTGTCAGGGTGGACTGTTAGGACCCAGGACATGGGATACTACCCCTCCTCCATTACTGACAAACACGGAACCACCTACATAATCTGGCAACAGGACCCTCCCCTGCCAGGCCGGGGAAGCATTAAAACTTCCCTCCCCTTAATCACTGTTAGTCATCAAGCCTCCGGAGATCTTGTTGTAACCAAATCTCAGGAGAGACTCAGTTGTCACAAAGCCTTATAAGCCATCCCCCACACCCCTCCCCCCACGTCTCTCACTCTCTCTGTGCAGAACGCTGCCTTCACTGTTTCCAAACAGCCACAATCAGGAAGATTCGTCTCCTGAGTGTTAAGTTCCTAATTAAACTCATAGATAACTCTGCGCCAGGTGTGTTCTTTGGTATTGGAGCTACCCTTGGTTGGAACATCTCTCAAATGCGTTAATAAACTTTTTATCTCTTACTCAAGCTGTGCTGTGCCCTTGAATTCTTTCACCGGGCATGGCCAAGAACCTAGGAACCCAAATCCGGCAAAATTCCCAGACCCAAGAGCTCACTCCCTCCTCTCTACAGCCCTCTTTGACAAGTCAGGGCCGAGGGCGCATAAGGAGGCTGGAGATAACACGACTGTGTCTCTGGCCTAGGAAAATCACAGTGGGTAAGACCCACTCCTTTTAAAAAGGAGACAGAGGAAAATCATTAGGAAACCCGTAACAACCCCACGTGTTGCAGGAAACGGAGAAAGACCCATGGCTCAACAGCTGAGCTCCGAACCCATACCCGGTTCACCAAGGCTTTAAGGGATGGACCACTTCTCCGGGAAGAAATAAGAATAGTAACAACTGACCACTCTTTAGTGTGCGCCAGGGTCGGTTCAAAGCACTTTCCCGTCTGTTCAAGTATTTCTCACAATATCCGTACTAGGTGGTTTACAACTATTTACCCCACTGTACAGAGGAAAAACGCAAAAATGATCCCTTCCAAGATAACATCGCCGAAGACGGCAGAGAGTGTGGAAGGTGCGGGAGGGCAGGATCGGGTTGCTGAGCGCCAGCAAGACGCTAAAACACCGCGATGCACGACCCAGACTCACCTCAAACCCGGAGACGCGCGAACTGCCAGGAACGGCAAGGGGCTCAAGCTGCTGCCCCCGCCACCAGCTGCGACCTCCACGGTTAGCCTCGGCTTCTCCTCCCCGAGGGAGAGGACTGACACCTCTGAGAGAATGCGGAGGGCGGGGCTGATGCACCCACCGCCGAGAATTGGTAGCAGTGACCACGCTCCCCTGCAGCGGAAGTGCCTGGGACCTGGCACAGCATCTGGACTACAATAAACAGAACCCCCGCGAGAGCGAAGGTCACAGCCCCGCCCAACTGCCGCAGAAGTGCCTCTGATTCGGCACACCTGCAGGACTACAGTTCCCAGAATGCGCGATAAGAGCAACCGTCAGCCCGGGCCTCCTACAGCGGAAGTACCTCGGGGACGAGGCAGCTCCAGGACTACAATTCCCAAAATCCTCGGCAACGAAGCACTCAGGCCCGATTTCCTGTGTTTTTAAATAATATAAGCAGGTTTAGTACACAGTTCTCAGATGATATTGGCGCCTTGTCCTTCTTTTCTCTCTCTCTTTTTTTTTCGTTTTTCTGGTTTTTCTTTTCTCTTGCTGTTTCTCTCCTTCCACCCCTCCCTCATCCCTTCATTCCTTACTTCTTTTATTCCTTTTCTCTCATTTTACAATGTAGTACTAATAAGTAAAGTCAATGTGGCCATCACAAAAGCAAACCTTGTGATCAGAAAATAAAATTCCATCTTAACAGGGAATTGATGTCTAAGATAAAAGTGGAGATCCTTAAAGGCACTGGGTTGGGCTTGCCCTGAACGCGGAATTTAAGGAACCAGAGGATCTCAGAATTTGTTTGCTTCTGTTGCCTTCTTTACTTTACACGTGACTGATTGCATCTAGAGCTCTAATTATTAAAAACGTGGCATAAGTTTTTCACTGCAAGATACTAAAGACTCTGATCAGGCCACAAAACAAATAACAAAACACTTCCAACTTTTATAGGCTTTAATTGCTCTTTTTGATGATCGGTATTCCAGCAGGAAACTGAAAGAGACACTGTAATTGGAAAAAGGAACCTGGATATGTCTTGAAAACATTTCTTCCTTGAGTTCAGCTTCAAACATCTCGTAATCTCATAATCTACATCTCATAATCTACATCCATCCTGTTCTTGACATCACAAACACAAGAGACCGTTTTATTTTTCTACAAACTGACAAATGAAGAAGACACAGTTATTCAAAAAGTAGATGTGGAGTTGGGGGCTCCTATCCAGAAAACTAATAAATTCAACTCCTGAAATCATGCACTGCCCACCTTTCTACTGAGAAAGAACAAAAAGATGAAAGAACATAAAAAGCATTTCATATAAGAACATAAAAGAATAGTAAAAAGAACCCCCATGCCCTCATCCTCCACATTCAACAATTACTATATTGCCACCCTTGATTCATCTATGACACTTTGTTTTATTTATGTATGAATATATACAAAATACATTTTCCATGTTAATATTTCTAAGAATACAATTCAGTGGATTACTTTTATAATATCCTACTATTACCACCTTCCATTAAAAAAACTTCTTCATTACCTGAACCAGAAATTCTTTACCCATTAAGCAATAACTCCCCATTGCCCTTCTCCCCAGACCCTGCTAATTTCCAATCTACTTTCTATTATTCTGCTTATTCTAGATATTTCATATAAGTGGAACCATACAGTATTTATTGTTTGGGGTCTGGCTTATTTCACTTTGAATAACGTTTCCAGGGTTCATCCATGTTGTAGAATCTACTAATACTTCGATCCTTTTAGGCATGAATAGTATTATAGTGTATGAATATACCACATTTTGTTTTTCCATTCATGTATAGATGGATATTTCAGTTGTTTCTACATTTTGGCTATTGTGAAAAATGTTGCTATGAACATTGGTGTACAGTATCTTTTTGAGCATCTAGGACTTTTTCTTATTTCCATTTTCACTAGTGTCGAATTTTAAATCATATCCATGATATCATGCTATTTCCCCCTAAGTATTTCCACATATATCTCTAAAAAGTAAAAACATGTATTTCTTAACCAAAAATACTAACTTAAGCCAAACAAAATTAATTTTAGTATTACATAATACCCAGTTCTTACTCAAATGTCCAATGATTTTTCTCAAAAATGCTTTTTATAACCTTAAAGTTTAAATCAATATTTAAAAGTCCATTCATTATGTCTTTTGAGTCTCTTTTATTCTAGAACATTCTCCCCACTAAACTTTAACTATGGCCTTGACTTACTGTATGATCTAGGTCAGTTGAAATTTAAGATGACCCACATTCTGGATTTGTGTAATTTCTTCTTTTGGTGTCATTTAACTTTTATCATTGTTGGGAAAGGCTATCTGACATTGGCCTTGCATTCTTGAATATTCTTGCTCTGTATGCCAAATACGCATGACCCTCAACAGTCCTGTTTTAATGCATTTTATTGTGTTAGCATATATACAACTAAAAATTTCCCCTTTGAACTACTTTCAACTCTTTGGCTTAATGTTATTAATTACATTCATAACATTGTGCTAACATCAACAACATCCATTACAGAAGCTTTTTCATTACCTCAAACAGAAACTCTGTACCCCATTCCCCACCCTAGAATCCCAACCCCTAGTAACCTGTAGTACCTTCTGGCTCTAAGAATTTGCATGTTTGCATAGTTATTTCAGATACATAGAATCATACAATATTTGCCCTTTGGTTTCTGGCTTATTTCACTCAACATGATATCTTCAAGGTTCAGTCAATTTTGTAGCATGGATCAGAACTTCATTCTTTTTTATGGGTGAATAATTATCACTGTATTTATATACCACATTTTGTATACCCATTCATCTATTGATGGGCATTTGGGTTGCTTCCAACTTTTGGCTATGGAAAACAATGCTGTTTAGAACATTTGTGGTAAGCAAATATCAAATCAGTTCCTGTTTTTAATTCTTTGGGGTATATACCTAGAAGTGGGATTTGCAGGTCATATGATAATTCTATGTTAAGCTTTCTGAGGATTTAGCAAACTGTTTCCCACAGCTGCTACACCATATTACATACCAACCAACAATGTACAAGAATTGTGGTTTCTTCATCTCCTTGGCAAACTTTGTTATTTTCCATTAAAAAAAATAATACCCATTTTGTGGATGTGAAGTGGTATCTCCTTGTGGTATTGATACCCATTTCCCTGATGACTAATGATGATGAGCATCTTTTCATGTGCTTATTGGCTATTTGCATATCTTTTTGGAGAAATGTCAACTCAAACCTTTGCCCATCATTAAATTGAGTTTGTCTATTTGTTGTTGAGTTGTAGCCATTTTAATACATTCTGAATGTTAAACCCCTCTCAGATATACCCAACTACTTTCTCCCATTCTGTAGGTTGTCTTTCACTTTCTTCAAAATATCCTTTAATATACAAAATTTTTGAGGAAGTCCTTTTTATTTATCTTTTCTTTTGTTGCCAGTGCTTTGGGTGTCATATTTAAGAAATCTCTGCCAAATGCAAAGCCATGAAGATTTCCCCCTATGTTTTCTACTAAGAGCTTTATGGTTTTACTCATGTTTAGATTATTGAAACATTTTTGATTTTTAATTTTTGTATATGGTGTGAGGTAGAGATCCAAGTACATTTTTTTTTACATGTGGATATCCAGTTGTAATGGCACCATTTGTTGAAACAACTATTTCTTCCTCATTTAACGTATTTGGTGCCCTTGACAAAAATCAATTGACTGCTGATGAATGGGATCATTTCTGGACTACCAATTCTACTTCGCTGGCCTATGCCTCTATATTTATGGCTGTACCACAATAATTTTGTTATTTTTATGGCAAATATGCTTTTATTTATTGATTTTATTACACATAAAGTAATCCATATGCAATTTTCCATAATTCAAATATTTTTATGATCATTATTGTAATGGCTATATATCTATTTAAAAATTTATTATTCATCCCATTATTATTAAATGAACACTTAGGGGTTTTAATTATATTCAAAATAAAATTAATATTTTAATTTTAATTTGAGATATGTGTGGTCCATGATGCTTGGCTTCTTTTTGTTCTTTATTAGAGAAGTTGTGGGTTTACAAAATAATCAAGCATAACATTCAGGATTCCCATATATACCCTATTATTAACACATTGCATTGGTGTGGAGCATTAGTAACAGTTGATGAAAGCAAATATTTATAGTTGTTCTCTTAATTATAGACCATTATTTAATTTAGGATTCATTGAGTAGTGCAGTTCTGTGGATTTATTTTTAAATGTTTATTCTGTTACCATATCACAAACTAATACTTTCCCTATAACCGCATTCAGATATATATATTTGTGCTATTAATTATGTTCACAATGTGTGCTACCATCACTACCATCCATTGCCCAAATATTTCCATTGTTCCAAATAGGAACCATGTAGATTCTAAACCTTAACTTCCTAGTCCTTATCCCCATCCCATGCTCTGGTAAACTATATTCTAGATAATGACTTCATAAGTTTGCTTATCCTAATTGTTTCATTTCAGTGAGATGATACAATGTTTGTGTTTGCATCTTGCTTATTTCAATCAACATGATGTCTTCAAGGTTCCCCCATGTTGTCATATGTATCAGAACTCCATTCGTTTTTATGATTGAATAATATTCCATCAAATGTATATACCATATTTTATTTATCCATTTATCAGTTGATGGACACTTGGGTTGCTTCCATCTTTGAGTTGTTGTGAATAAGACCACTATGAACAGCAGTGTGTGTATATATATTTGAGTCCCTGCATTCAATTCTTTTTGATATATACCTTGTAGGGGTACTGCGGGATCATATGGTAATTCTATACTTAGTTTTCTGAGGAAATGCCCAAGTGTCTTCCACAGCAGCTAAACCATTTTTTATTGCCACCAGCAATGAATGACTGACGGATCCTATTTCTCCACATCTGCTCCAACCCTTGAAATTTTCCTTTATTTTAATAGCCACAATTCTATTGATGTGAAATGGTATCTCACTGTGAATTTGATTTGCAATTCCATGATGGCTAATGATGTTGAGAATCTTTCCATGTGCTTTCTATCCATTTGTATATCTTCTTTGGAGAGATGTCTAATCAAGTTTTTTGCCCATTTAAAAAATTAGGTTGCTTGTCTCTTTATTGTTAAGTTGAAGGATTTCTTTATGTAATCTAGATATTAAACTTTTACCAGATATGTGGATTCCAAATATTTTCTGCCATTGTCATCTTACTTTCATGATAAAATCCTTTGAGGTGCAAAATATTTTAAGTTATGGTTATGTCCCATTTATTTAATATTTCTTTTGTTGTTTGGGCTTTGGGTGTGAAGTCTAAGAAACCATGGCCCAACACAAGCTCCTGAAGATGCTTCCCTGTTTTCTACTAAGAGTTGTATAATTTTGGCAATTATATTAGGATCTTGGATCCATTTTGTGGCTGATTTTTTGTCAATCTGTATCAGACTTTATTATTAAGTCTTTTTCAATTTTATTTATCAAAAAAACACAAAACATTTCAAACAAAATAAAACAAAAGAATAAGAAAAACAAATAACCTAAAATAACTACATTGCTTCCAACATGTTCCTATCATACATAAGAAATTTTACAAACCATAATCATTCCTGAGCATTCCCCTAACATTAAGATTACCCTCAATAGTTTACCTGTTCTTATTAGATTATCATTCCCCCTTCACTAGTTGCTGTCTGTATCTAGGTTCCCTACATTCTATAAAGTAAAACATTTATTTTACATTTTTCACAGAGTTCACATTACTGGTAACATACAATATCTCTTGTTTTGTGCCTGGCTTATTTCACTCAGCATTATGTCTTCAAGTTTCATCCATGTTTTCATATGTTTCACAACCTCATTCATTCTTACTACCGCATAGTATTCCATCATGTGTATATACCACATTTTGTTTATCCACTCATCTGTTGAAGGACATTTGGATGAAAGACAATTGTTCATCTCTTGGCAATTGTGAATAATGCTGCTATGAACATTGGTGTGCAAATATCTGTCCTCTCACTGCTTTCACAACTTACGAGTATATAGCAAAAGTGATTTTGCTGGATCAAACAGTAACCAGATATATAGTTTTTCAAGGAACTGCCAGATTGTCCTCCAGAGTGGCTGTACCATTATACAGTCCCATTAGCAATGAATAAGAGTTAAAATTTCTCCAAATCCTCTCCAGTATTTGTAGTTTCCTGTTTGTTGAATGCAGCTATTCTAATTAGTGGGAGATGATATCTCCTTTTGGTCTTAATTTTTTTTTCATTTTATTGAGATATATTCAGATGCCAGGGAGTCATATAAAACAAATTGTAGATTTGATTGTTCACAGTACCATTACATAGTTGTATGTTCATTACCTAAATCAATCCCTGACACCTTCATTAGCACACATACAAAAACAACAAGCCCAACAACCCAAAGTGAAAAAGGACAATCAAAG
>PVKY010011119.1:0-12216 GCA_004027775.1 Bradypus variegatus
GGAGAAGCTGATTTAACTCAGGAATTTGTTGTTGTCTCAGTTTTCCAGAGCTGCTATGGCAAACACTGCATAATACAGTTGTCTGAAATAACATGCATTTATTGTCTCAGTTTTGAAGGCTCAACATCCAACTCAAGGTGTTGGCAAGGCTATGATTCTCCAAGGCCTGCAGTCCTCCATCTCATGGCAGCCTCGCCTCATGTCTGCTCTTCTGGTTTTCTCTGAGAGAAGAGAGACAAAAAATGGAGTTACTGTGGCCGAGAGATTTAAGATGGAGTTGGGAGGCCACTCAGGAAGTTCCACTTATGCAGCCAGAATCACGAACTGCCCAGGTCTGCAGAACCAAAAACAACAATGTTTCTGAGGACATCTGGATGCCAGAAATAACTACAAGATAAAGAAATCAGTAAACAGTCTACCTTGAAGGACATTTGGAAAGCCCCAAACACCCACCAATCATACTTCTTTACAAGCAACTTATGTAATCTTTCCCTTTAAAAACTGTTGCTTGGAAATCCCAAGATGGGACACAGTTTGGGTTGCTACCTGAATCTGTGCTCCGTGATTGCAATTCTAAGACCCCAAATAAATGCTTCTCTTGCTTTAGAGCTCAGTTTTTATTTCACGGTCGACTCTGCATCTTCTGGGTTCCTCTGATTGTGTCTGAATTTCCTCTCTTTATAAGGCCTCCAGCCTTATGGATTAAAACCTACCCTGATTCAATTTTGTCATGCCTTAACCACTAATAACATCTTCAGAAGGTCATATTTAAGTGGGAGCACTCCCACGGGGGTGCAGGTTAAGAGCCTGTCTTCTGGGGGCACATGATTCAGTCCCAAACGACAGTTGAGAAGGAATACAATAATTCCGTGGTGTGCAGTAATTTCTGATGTTGACATAACCCTCTGTGTATTTGCAAAGGAATGTGCACAGAAGTGGACGGGCCCCAGCCAGCCTGCCCATCTGAGAGGCCAGTGTGTGTGGGGGGTGCAGTTGAAAGGTGCCAGGCTGGCTGCTCCCCTCCCTGCGGCCTCGCTGGACTCGCGTGTGGCAGCCCTTCCCCAGGACGCAGGCGGCCATGAGCGGGGCAGGGGTGTGCATGGACGGTTCCCCCGCAGCTGGAGCACGAGCGGGTCACAGCAACAGGGCCAAGAAGTGCCGAGCTCGGCGGGAAGGGCACTCGGGCTGGCCAGGCAGGGTGGCTCCTGTGGGGGACAGACGGGCAGTTTTGTCCACGGCTGCCACCTTAGCACACCAGGTGTTGGGTATGGCGTGGATGGCACTCGACAAATCAGTGGTCAGGGAAACTTCCCGGAGGAGATGGCATCTGGGCTGGGTCTCAGAAACCTGGGGTGACTTCAGCAGGGTGACGGGGTGCTGGGGAGAAGATCTCCCTTGCAGGGATGGGGGGGGTTGGGGAGCAGAGGCTGAGGCAGGGGTTCTGGGTGAAGTGGGTGTGAAGGGAACTGGGGCACCTGGGGAGTAGGTGGCTTAGGTCCCCATCACAAATCTCTTAAATGCCATTGGGGGGGCTCCCCTCAAATCTTTTTGGCCCATCAGCACTCTCATTTTGAATGGAAAACCTGGAGCAACCGAGGTCCATTCTGTAGGATGAGCTCTTTTGCCCCAGGGAGGAGGAGGGTGGTGGGAAGCAAGAAGACCCATTAGGAGCTGGTAAAGCTCCCCCAGGAGACGGAGGGCACCTCCCCTAGGGCAGGGAGGGCAGGGGAGGGGCTGGAGGAAGAGAGAATTGACTGGAAGTGGGTGGGAGAGAGGGTCAGTTCTGTTTCAGAGATTGCTTGTCTGGGTGGTGACCCTGAAGCTGGCAGGGACATTAGCCACAAGAGTAAATTGACTTACAGTGATGATGTCACATTTGGATCCATCAGTTGCTCTACTGATAAGCATTTAGCAAACATCTCCTTTAAATTCCACCCCCTAAGACTAATAGTTCCAGACTCCTGCAGAGGCAGCCATCTGGTCTACCATCTGAGGGCATTCTGCAAAGGTGGCTGGGCCCCCAGTCAGCCCTGGCACATCTCCAGGTAGCAGGTCAGGGACAGGGCCCTGCATCCTGCAGAACCGCCTCTGCCTTTGGCAAGTGGAGTCATTTCAGCTCAAGTGCCCTCCACCACTTGGGCTGCGGGTTTAGCTCTGGAGAACTCATCTGATATAGATATTTCTCTCCACTGCTGGAGGGATTTATGGGCAAAACTAGCCATCTATTAACATTATCTCTGGACTCTGCACTGGTGAGAATAGATATTATAAATCTTAGTTGTATAAAAACCCAGGAGCTAGAAGCCTTTTAGTGGACGGCAAATAGAAAAGCCCAATGAGTTCAGACCTGTTTATTTTACTTAGAGGGAAAGAACATTCTGTACCCAGCCAGGCAGGAAATGGGTTTTGGGGACAGCCACTTAGCCCAGCTGTTGGCCCTGAAACTGTGGGAGTAATCGCTGCCTGCAATTAGAGCAGGTGGCTCAGAGGATTGCATTCTGTAGCCAGTGACAGAAGCTTCTGGAAAAGTAGGGCCTAAAACTTTCAGCAGGTGGTCTGAGGCCTGCCGGGAAGGAAGACTGTGGGCAACAAGCTCTGCGTTCAGGCTCAGGGCCCGGGGGAGGCATCTGATTATGACACCATGGGTCCCCGTTTGCAGGAACGGTCCCTGTGTCTGCCTGTTGCCCCGGTATGTTAGCAGTCATGCCTCTTCTCACTCATGCAAGTGTCCCGGTGGAGATGATGAACTGTGGTTGCCCCACCCCTGATCCTCCACTGCTCCCAGTCTGGAAATGGAAGGCAGCCCTCCTGTGCAGCTTGTCTTTTTGGGCCATGGGGGAGAGTCCCAGGTGTTATGCTCACAAGCGGGGCCCTGCCCACTCTGACCCCGAGGGGCCCCACGAGACCCTCTGCAGCCCAGTGCTGCCATTTACTATCTTGGGCAAGTGCTTACCCTCTCTGTACTTTAGTTTTCTCTTCTGCAAAATGGAGATAATAAGAATTCTACCTACAGGAGGAGGCATTTCTAAAACGGCCCCCTAAAGATTCCCACCCCAATCCCCAGAACCTGTGGGGGAGATGCGAGGTCACTCTGGGGTGACACCATGTTTTATGGTTCCCTTGATCTTAGGACAGGGAGAGCCTCTGGGTGGCCTGATCTCATCAGAGGCCCCTTAAGAAGCAGGGAGTTCTCTCCCACTGATGGCCATAGGGGAGGTCAGAGAGAGCCAAAGCCCGAGGTTTGGGGTGCCATGCTTGCTTGAAGAGGGAGGGGCTGCAGGGTGAGGCAGGTGGATGGCCTCTGGGGTCAGGGGGCAGCCCCTGGCTGAGAGCTGCCAAAGAGATGGGGCCACTGTCCCCCAGCCCCGGGACCTGCACTCTGCCTGGAGCTTGGATGAGACCGGAAGCGGCTTTGTACCCAGAGCTCCTGGAGGACTCATCCCGGCTGGTGCTCTGGTTTCAGCCCGGGCAACTCTGAGCTGAGAGCCCAGCCAGGCAGGGCCGGAATTCTGACCTCTGCAACCGTGTGCAGATAGCGGATGCTGTTCTTAAGTTGCACTGTTTGGGGTCATCTGTTAGGCAGCAGAGACAACTAACACACTACACTGAAGTTGGCTGTGAGGATTAACAGATTAATTGTATGTGGCTCTCAGGCACCGGATATGAGCTGTCTCTGCGTTACTCCTGACCATACAAAACTACTGTTAAGAATTGGAAGGGACCTTCAGGTCACCTTGGGTCACTTTGGGGCCAGCTTTCCACCAGGCTCCCCGGCTCCTGCCTGGTTCCCCTAGATTTCCTCTCCAGCATCGAGCCTCAAACACTCCGCATCGTCCAGGCCTTCCCCCTCATTGAATCTTCCCCGAGCTCCTCTTGCAAAACATCGAGAAAAGGGTTCTTTCAAAATGCCCTGGAGGTGTTTGGATTGAACTGTGTCCCTCCAGAAGCCACATGTGAGCTGTAACCCAGTCCTTTGGGTTTGCAGCCTCTGAAGTATGTCAAGCTGGGACTTCCTTGTGAACAGGATCTTCAACGGTCCTTAGAGGACAAGGCCATGCAGAATCACGGTTGGCCTTAATCCACAAGATGGGGTCCTAAAAGTGGAGGAAACTGGATGCAGAGGCCAGTAGAAGCCAGAAGTCAGCAGAGCAGGCACCAGAAGAGAGGTGGCCACATAATGGGGAATTTACAGCACCCTGTTGTTGAACTTCTGCCTCCAAAACCATCAGACAATAGACCCCTGTTATCACAACCCCTGGGGATATTGTCACAGCAGCCCCTGCCACCTAAGACTCCATGACCCAAGATTAGAAAACAAACAAGTTGCTCTGTCTCTCCCTCCTCTAGCCTCCAAACTCTTCTCTTTTGTTCTTTCCCTCCTTGGAATGCAGAAATAAGGCAAAAGGCCTTGGGCTGCAGAGAGAGGGCAGGCTGGGAGCAGGACGCTGGCCCCAGCCCGGCTCTGGGGCTGTGAGATCCTGACCAAGAGATGTCTCTCTGGGCCTCAGTTTCCCTATTGC
Source organism: Bradypus variegatus (assembly GCA_004027775.1). Classification (NCBI taxonomy): domain Eukaryota; kingdom Metazoa; phylum Chordata; class Mammalia; order Pilosa; family Bradypodidae; genus Bradypus; species Bradypus variegatus. The sequence goes on from PVKY010011119.1 coordinate 4,521, forward strand.
AAGGAGCAAGGCCTTGCAGAATTTCCAAGGTCACGTTCAGCCTTGGCCGTCTGCAACTCGATCTTCCTCCCTTTGAAAAATGGACATGCCCTTTCTCAGGTGAGCAGTGACTCAGAAAAAGGCAGAGGTAATTAATACTGATGCAGCTTCAAATGTTAAAAGTTAGAATTAAATAAAAAATAAGAGGGAAGGGTCACACACGACCAATCAAACGGCGCCTTCTCTATGGCCTCTCGCCCACTTGGAGGGCAGGAGGACCCTGGCTCGGCTCCGTCCATTAATCTCCCCCTCACCTGCGTTCGTCAGGAGCGAGCGCTTTCTGCAAATTGAAGGGAAAAGAGAAACCCGCCAGGCGCGGACGCCTAGACGGTCTCCTGCTGTGCAAACGCCAGGACGGCAGGCACGATCGACGTGCAGGGCCGAGGCTGCAGAGCTCCCTGCGCGGAGCAGGTGTGTCCGCACCCGGGCCCGGGCTCGGGATTTAATGAAAGCGCTGGGAGGTGAGCGAGCAGGGGCGTGTGAAACGCAGCCGGCGGGGCGAGGTTCAGGATGAATTTCAAGGAGCAGCGGCTGCCAGGCGGGGGACTAATTGCACCGCGAGGATGTGGCACGGTGGGTCTGTCCACCCAGCTCCAAATGTCCAGGTGGAAAGTGTCGCTGCGGCAGCGTGGGTGACGGCGACACCCCCAAGGACGCCCGTATCCGGTTCTGTGGCTGAAAGCCCAGCCCTGGACGCCCGTTCCTTTGGGTCCCGAATCTAGAAATCAATGGGCGGTGCCCTCGTATCTCTGTGTTCAGCATCCATTCCTCCAGCCGCACGCTCTCCCTGGGCCTGTGCCTTCCCTGGCGTGGACCACTGTGTTCCTGGCAACCACACTGGGAGGAAGGTTCTAGAATTAACAGCTGCTTCATGGATGGGGAAACGGAAGCTCGGAGAGCTTAGCAAATCAGCCGTCTTAGTTTCCTGGGGCCGCTGAAACCAACTGGGTGGCTGAAAACAACGGACACGTGTTCCCTCCCGGTTCTGGAGGACAGAGTCCCACCTCACGGTGCCGGTGGGGTCGGGTCCTTCCGGAGGCTCCGGGCAGACTCTGTTCTGGGCCTCTCTCCTGGATTCTGGGGTTTGCCGGCCGTCCTTGATGTTCCTTGACCTTTGGGCGCATGCCTCCAATCTCTGCTCCGTTGTCATGTGTCCTTCTCCCTGGGTGTCTCTGTCTCTGTGGCTGAGAACATCAGCCACGTGAGCTCAGATCAGGGCTCACCCCAACGAGGACGACCTCATCTTAACTCACTACATCTGCAAAGACCCTGCTTCCAAACACGGTCACATTCTGAGGTTCCTGGTGGACATGGATTTTGGGGGACAGTGTCCACCCCTGTACAGGGCCTGAGGTCACCAGCTGTGCAGTGGTGATAAACCTTGGGGTCCACCTCCCGGTCCACACTCCAGCCATTGGGCAGCACTGCCGCCATGGGGACGTGGTGGAGGGGCTGCCAGGGAATGTGGGGCAGGGGGCTCTTTGGACTCGTGGGATGAGCTTGGGGGTCAGGGAATCAGGGAAGGCTTCTTGTGGGAGGCAGAGCTCATGACCTCTTCCATGTCTACACAAGAGTTTATTTTATAAAGTTCATTTCTTTGCTGAGATTCAAGGCTCATTAAATTTTTTTTTTAAATCAAGCACAGCAGAAGGCAGGCCATGCACAGCTCAGATGCATTTATGAGCAGGCCAATTGCAAATTCAAAATTAAAGGAATTTGACAAGAATCAAAGAAGACTGGTTTCCACGGAAGGGCTGGGAGCTAATTACCGGTTTGCATGCTGCCACGGTGGGGGTGTCTGAGATATTTGAAGTGGGGAGGGCTGGGAGTTCTCAAGAAGATGCAGTGAGAATGTAACTGCCAACACTGACTTTGTAATCTGTGGATCTGCCCACGAGCCGTCTCAGAGATGAGAGAAGGTGCCTTTTGCCTGGCTTCTCGTATTTTCAGAGACATCACTTTCCACGAGAGCCTGGAGCGTTGCCTAGAATCCCAGTGCTAGGCCCTTGTCACCAAACTGGGGCTCAGTGTGTGGCCTGGCCCTAATTCCCAGCCCCCCACCCCATACCCTTTGGGACAGAGCAGGGCATCAAAGGGCTTCCTAAGTGGTATCAAGATGATGGTAGATTCTGGAATACTGGCCCAGAGATGATGTGCAACAATCTGATGGACTCTGCTCCCAGATCCTTCCTCAAATGGCCCCCTCTGATCCTGGTGGAGAAGCCAAACCCGAAAGAGGGGCCCTCAAGCTCTCTGGGTGCCCTGCTTTCCCCTGACCTCTCTGGCTGCTCTGTTGTGCTCTGAGCTCCAGCCACATAAGATGCTCTGTCTGGTCTCAGGGCTTTGATCCTCTGCTTGGAACCCTCTTCATCACTGTACCCCTTTCTCTTGCCTCCCAGAATGGGGGGCCACAGGCTTGACACATATATATGCAGTGGTGGCTGCTGCACCTTCAAACTGGGCCCCTGGACAAGCCCTTGAGGACCAGCCCTGCCCACCCAACTGAAGCATGAGCAGAGCCACCCTGCTGAGCCCCACGAGGTCACGGGAAGAAATTCCCCAGGCTGTGAGCCTCTGAGTCATGGAGCCATTTGTTATGCAGTAAAGGCTGCCTGATAAAACTGGATGCATCATATTCATTCTTCATATCTTGGATTAAATGTCACTTCCTCTAGGAAGCCTTCCTCCCAGCCCTGCTCTGCTGTACTCGTCACTGCTGTTCTCTGCGTCTGTGAGGGCACGTGGTCTCTGCTTCACCTTGCACTGGGGATGCCTTCTTGTTCCTACCCTTGCTTGAGACTTCGCTATGCAATAAACAAACAAATGCTTACGAGTGTCTTGGGCCAAGGGTTGGGACCTGGCTGCAGAGCCGCCTTCCTGGGTCTGAAGTCTGCTCTGCTGAGTGCCCGCTGCATGACTGGGGAGGCCAACGAGCCTCCCTGAAAAGAGGGCACGTGCGTGCCTGGTGGCCAGGTGGGGTGCTGCACGCACAGAGGCCACATGGAGTCATGCACAGTAGGTGCTGGATAAATTGCGCTCCCCCTTCGCTTTGCACCCCCACTTGCACCCCACGGCCCATGCCTGCCGTGACCCACGCTGTGAGCCCACACCTGCCCTCGTCTCTCTGAGCCTCCGTTTCTTCACCTGTAAAGATGATGGCTGCAGAGCAATCATGGAGGTGATAATCATGGCTACTTGTGGCCACGAGGATGAAACAGGGTCTCAGTGCTCACAGGGACCCCAGATTGGCCTCTGCCTTCCCCCAGAGATGGGACACCAATCCTGGTCACTGCTCCAGGAGTCTGTGGCCTCTGACAACCCATGGCATTACGTGGGGAGGGCTCAGCCCCTCTGCCCCGCTCACCAGCTTCCTTCTCCAGCAGCCCTCCTGGCTGTCCTGGTGGGTCAGGCCCTCGCTTCCTCGCCTTCAGAAGGGCCCACTGCCTCACTGGGCTGACGTGAGGGTGAAATGGAAACGTGCATGGCACAATTTTCCAAGCTGCAAGGACAGTGTGGGTCTCAGGCAGGACTCTCCAGAAAAACAGAACAGACGCACACACGCACACACAGACACAGACACACACACATGTAAAGAAATGTACTTTAAGGAATTGACTCCACAAGTCCAAAGTCTATAGGGAGGCTGGCGGGCTGGAAAGTCAGAAGCCAACAGTGCCGCCTGGAGGCAGGATTTCTTCCTCTCTGGAAACCTTCGCTCTTGCTCTTCAGGCCTTCAGCTAGTTGGATGAGGCCCATCCACGGCATCTCCTTTACCTGGCATCAGCTGACTGTAGACGCTGACCCCGTCCTCAGAATCCCTGCCCAGCAATAACCTTGACAAGCTCCCAGCACCCCAGTCCAGCCACCTGGCATAATAATGTCAACCGTCACAGCCGGGAAGGGTGTGGGGGGCCATGGGTTCCTTCTAGGAAGAGTCCCCATTTCATTTACCCCTGCACCTGCCCTGCTGTGCAGGGGGAGGGTGTTGGGGGGCCCTGACCCCTTTCCTGGGGTCCTCCACTTTCTCTGGTGGGCACAGAGACCACTTGGGGTGGAGCCTCCCACACCTGTGTGTATCTGCTCATCTGGACATTGGGCAAGTGTCTCAGTTTCTTCAAGCTGCTGGGACAAATAGCATGGACTTGTTGGCTCCAACAACAGGGATTCATTGTTTCTCTGTTTTGGAAGCTGCAAGTCCAACGTCAAGGTGCTGCGAGCCAAGCTCTCTCCAAGGCCTGTGGCTTTCCAGCAACCCACCACTCGATCTTTGCCTCCGTTACACAGCCGTGTGTCTCCTGGGTCCCCTCTTCTCTCCTACTGCTGGGTCCAAATTTCCTCTTCTTCTAAGGGCTGCAGGCGTATGGGAGAAGGCCTTCCCTGACTCATGTCGGCCTCATTTTAGCTAACGCCATCTTCAAGGGGCCTGTTTACAAAGGGGCTCAAACTCATGGGGCTGGGGCACAGGTCTCAAACGTGCCTCTGTGGGGGATGTGATGCCGTGCACGGCCACCTGGAAGGAAGGGCTGGCCCCTGGGTTTGACCTGGGCAAGGGGAACCTGTCTGTGCTGAAGTGGACTTGCCTGTCCCACGGGCTCTCACAGGCTCCTCCCAGCGCCGGGTCGGGAAGGGGGAAGAAGTCGTCACTGCAGACAGAGTGGGTGTGTGTGCATTTCCGTTCCGATGGTGGCTGGATGCACATCTGCATTTGCACTTAGGGACTTGTCAAGCGTTGCAAAAACAAGATCACCAACTTCTTAAAATACCCGTTTCTCTAGATGCAAAGGTAAAATGCCCTCATTGTATCATATCTGGAAAATATAGTGAGTAGCCCAAAGGAAAAAAAAAGTCACTTGCATTTCCAACACCCGATGACAAGCTGTGCACATTTTGCTGAGCATTCTTCATCTTTTATGCTGTTTTTTTCTTTAGTGTCCATGTACACATGCAAAATATACACCTCTGTGAAAGGTTAATTGCAGACGATTCTAGACGACATCTTTCACTTTATAACGTATTCTAAACTATAACGTATTCTAAACTTCCTGTCTCAGGCACTTGTTGACAGCCTGAGCTTTGATGGCTGCAGAGCAATCATTTCATGGATGTGCCATTTAAATTGCTCCTCATGTTTTACTTTTATAAAGATCATTGAAACAGCCATCTTAGAGGTATGTTTTTATGCAAATCCATGAGTCTCTCTGGGGTAAATTCTTAGAAGGGGATGCTGGGATGAGAAGTATGCACATTTTTTAAACTTTTGGTACAAAGTGCACATTTCACCCTTGGAAAGCAGCTGCAAGCTGTCCCCCTCACCCGGCACCCTACTGCCCTGCACCCCACCAGCAGTGGGCAGGTGGCTCACCTGGAGGTCGGCAGGTGGGTTGCGAGATGTCACCCTGTGGACCCCTCGCAACCCCCTCTGAACTGGGTAATGCACAGTGCACTGTTGGCAGACGGCGTCCACTGCCCTGACTTCTAGCACTTGGGGGTCATGCGCGCTTTGCTCTTGAGCTCCCCGTGCCTGGTGCCCGGCTTGGCCCCTGGGACTGGGAGGAGCCCCCTGAGCTGCTGTGGGCTCCGGCTTCCCCCAGGGAGCCCCAGGGCTTGCCTCCCCCTACCCAGCTGAGGGGTGCTGGCAGGACCCCAGGCTTGATTTAACGAGAGCCCTCTTTGCTTTTGGCAAAGTTGTTTTTTATATTTGCCTTAAGAATTAGTCTGGGGGCACCAAGTTGAGGGGAGGTGTGGCTGGGGACCCAGCCGGCCTTGGCTGTTGATGGCTCGGTGGTTTTGATCTCTCTGTGCCTCTATTTTTCTCTCTGCAAAGTGAGGGTCATGGAAAGGGGCCACCCCCATGGTTGTTGTGAGGGTACCATGAGAGTATAGGGGGTTCTCAGTAAAAGTGGACACTGCTATTGGGGTGTTTGCATCAATTCTGTAGACCAGGTCTCTGGCGTCCCTCAAGTTTTGCTATTTTCGGTGGTGAGGAGAGGACAGAGGGACTCTTCCCCAGCCCGGCTGCTCAGCTTCTGTCTGGGCTGGGTGGGCCTGTGGGTGGGGCTCCCTGGTGGCCGTTGCAGCTCACAGCACCAGGCTTTGCCGGGTCACGCCCCTGACTGGGGCAGAGAAGCAGGATACAGGGGGTGTGGCAGGGACCCCTGTCCTGAACCTCCTCACTGTCAGGGGGCTGAGCCCGGGCTGGCGCTGGGGGAGGTCCATTTGTCCTGCAGGATTTTCTTTGGCTGCAGACACCGGAGTTCCTGGCAGCCCCAGGCCTGCTTGATTGTCTTTTCCTACTTAAAGGAGGGAGAAGTGGTCCCATTTCGAAACCTTTTGGTGTCAGGCAGACATGAGTTGAGGAGCTTTACCTAGAGAGCCTCATATCCTCTGTACCCAGCTCTGTGCCGTGGATGCGTTTAAATCTGTTTTGCAGAGGCTCTGGGGACATGGACAGAGCGGGAGAGCTGCAGGGCTGGGGTCGGACATGTTTGTGTGCTGAACCCAAAGCCCCCTCATGGCCAGCTGGCAGGGTGCAGGGCAGACTGAACAGGGGAAGGGGCACCCACTGGGTGACCGTGAGCCCCTCCCTGGACTGGACTGCTCCAGCTGTTGAGCAGGGGCCTGAGGCTCTGTGGTCCCCCAGCTCTCTGTTGGCCTCTGTGCAATCTCAAAGCTGATTCAACCCTCTTCCAGCAGGGGCCGAGCTGCTTCCTGTGGTCCAGCGGCCACAGGGGTGTGGGGCCCACGCAGGGGGGTGTGGGCTGGGAAGATCAAACAAAACAAAACAAACGAGCCCAAGCTGGATGCCTGAGGACCCTGCACGGCCTGCCCCAACCCCTGCCCCTGCCCCTGCCTCCAGGGAGGCCCGGCTGCCTGCCCCTGGTACCCTCTTGGCTGGTGACCGACTGCCACCGCCACCAGAGGGACACATTTCCAGGAGATGCCATCAGGCCTCTGCGCAGGGTCTAACCAGCTCAGGACAGCTCGGGACGGCGAAGCCCTCCTGCCGTATCCCCCATGGGACCCTGGCAACTTTGAGTAGAATTAGAGGCCCAGAGAGTGTGCCACCAGGCCAGGATGGAGAGGGCTGAGCCCAAGGCCGTCATCTTACGAGAAGGAAAGTGCTTCCCAGAGAGGCCGGAGGGCTTTCTAAACACCACGCGAGGTAGCGTCAGCATCTAATCCAGGGACCTGGTACTAGAGCTGGGTTTTGGCTGCTTCGGAGCCTCAGGCTGCCCCTGGGGCAGGGAAAGGTCGGGCCACAGGCTGGATGAGGGGATGGGGGCTGCAGGTGGGGCCGGTGGGGCGCTGGCTCGACCCCCACAGCTGCATGCTACTGGGGTTCATCCCCTCTGTGGTGAGTAGGGAAGCGAGGGGAAGTGGGAGACCCCTCTGGGTCACGGCAGGCCTCCTCCCCCCTCTGCAGGGAACACAGCCCCCCGGTCCAGGCAGGGCAGAGATGGGATCCGAGGGGGCAGGGAGGTCCCCTGGGAGCAGCCCTGTCTGGCTCTCAGCTGAGAGTGGAAGGAGGTTCTGTAGCCTCCGAAGCCCGGAGTTCAGTGAGGCTGGTGTGGGCAAGTGGGCGCTCAGCCTTGGGGTCTGCAGCTGTGTGAGCCCCACTGGACCAGGCTGCCTGGGTTGGGGAAGGGGCTGTGGGGAG
>PVKY010011120.1:0-12209 GCA_004027775.1 Bradypus variegatus
GAGAAAGCAGTTCCACACCCCAGAGAGCTGGAGAGAGAGTGTTTTAATGACTTCCTCTTCACCCCATTAGTGAAGGAGGGATTCCCACCCTAGGGTTACAGGGATGGCTTAGCACATGACACCCAACGCTGGATAGATGAGATCAACAGCGATATATTAATCACATAGACTTGCAGTCCAGGAGAAGAGGAACCCCATGCTGTGCAGGCCACCTGGGGTTTGCAGGTACAGAGTAAACAATCAGGAGCCATGAGAAGCAGGCTCTGCAGGAACAAGAGGTTGGGGTGCTCCCTGGTTCCCACAGGAAGATGCTCTCTTTCCCAGTTGCTAAAACAAATACCATACGATGGATTGGCTTAAACAATGTGAATTTATTAGCTCACAGTTTGAGGTGAGGAGAAGTCCAAAGTCAAGTCATCAGTAAGGTGATACTTTCTCCCCAAAGACTGCGGCACTCTGGGGCGGGCTGCCCGTGAACCTTGGGCTCTTGGCTTTTCCGTCACATGGCAATGATCTGGCAATGTCTTCTTTCTCCTCCAGGTTCTGTTGACTTCTGGCTTCTTCCTGTGGTTTTCTGTCTCTATGTCTGAATTTCATTCTGCTTATAAAGGACTCCAGTCATCTGGATTAAAACCCAATTTTATTCAGTTGGGCTGTAACTTAACTAAAAATAATATCTTCAAAAGGTCCTATTTACATGGGTTCTCACCCACAGGAATAGATTAAAATTAAGAACATGTTTCTTTCTGGGATCCATAATTCAACCTACTACAGATATGATTGGCTCATTTGAATAATTCCACAGGCTGGCAGGGAACTGAAGCCCACTACTCAGGGATAAGCAGGAACTTTGCCTCGTCCCTGATCAGGAAGGCTGTCTGATTGAGGGAACTTATACACAGAAGCAGAGAGGGGAGGTGAATGGGTGGTTAGACCATTTGAGGCTATTTGAGACCCTCCTAGTTTCACCAGATCTGAAGGCAGCAGATAATATTGAGCCTTAATTTCAGCTTTATATCATGGAGCCCTCCCCAGGGAACACAACCTCAGCACCCACAAGACCCATCTGGTCAGTATCAATAGCTCGGGGAGCCCTGACACGCATACGGTCTCAGCCCAGAGATTCCAGAACCTCAGAATCCAACGCCTCAGTGCTCACTGCTGCTCACAGTGGGCTCGGAGCTGTGATTCAGCCCGAGAGCAGCAAGAAGTAGAGACACTCAATTACTTGCATGGTCCTAGCCCTCCCCGCTCCCTGTAAGCCACTTGGCTTGACCAGGTCAAAAATAAAACCTACTCTCGGGTAGCTGAGTCCCTCACTTTCCTTCACATCTCCTACATTTGACACAAGCATACATTAATACATCTACCCTTTGCTCTTGTAAGAAACGAGCTCTGTAACCAAGACAACTGGTTTTGGCCTACGGCACTGAACACAGAAGGAAGCTAACCGTCAGTGATAAGGGTCCATCCTGGGGCTCTCCCTTCTGGACCCCGGCCTCCCGTCCTTCTGTCTTGTTTGCTCCCAGTGACCTAGCTCGGACAACCAGAGGCTTGTGACTGCTTTCTGCTCTGGCCTTTCTCAACTTCCATCATCAGTTCCTGGCTGAAGATGCCATCTGGGCTGAACCCACAGCAAGGGGTTAATTTTGTTCTGCTGTAACAAATTTCAAACCCTACACTTGTAGAAATGATCCCCATGTGGCCACTCTGCTGGGGTGGGAACTTCAAGGTGCCAGGGTTCAGAAGACCCTCCTCAGCTACCACCTGCCAGCCACCTTCTGGAGGCGAGGCCCCTGCCACACCCTCAGGCCCCTTCCAGCTGAGGGGGATGATGACTGGGAGCCGTCACATCACCCTTGGGCCCTGAGCATCTAGAAGGCTTCCTAGAGCAGGGCCAAATCCGTGTTGTTTACCAGAGTTTCCCTCCCACCGGCCTTATGAAATCCACTTTCCCTCCATTAGAAACTAGAAGATGCGCCAGAGGGGTCGCCCAGGGCCAATTGCCCCCACAGTCCAGAGGCGGTTGAGAGAATTAATAAACAGGACACTAAAATTAGGATACAACTTCCTGGAGAAGTGAAGAATGCTGCCCAAGCTTGGCCACAGGTTATCCGGTAGGCAGCCTGCTGGGAACTTAAATTGTGTTTTGTCTTTATCCTACTTCAGCAAGAAGTCACTTTCTCTATCCGTGACTCATGAGGGTTGGGGGCATGTAAGGGGTGACTGCTCAGGCCAGGAGGGGAGGCTGGCTGGGGAGGCTCTGATGACTGGGTCCCTCTCCCCTTTCAGGAAGGATGAACAGGTTAGAATGTGCATCCAGGCTGCATTTCACGCCATGGGAGATGGACCAAGGCCACCATGGGCATAACAAACAGAAGGACGTGGGGGTAGGGCGGGAGGAACCCTGATCAGAAGACTGGGGAGAGGGGAGGAGAAAGGGCATCAGGACGTCAGGAGGGGACCAGTCACCAGGTTTTAAAAGGGATGAGGATAGAACGGGCTAGAGGGGGAACCTGCAAGACCATAGGGGTCATTTAGCTTTACAGAGAAGGGATACATGGAGACAAGATCTTCATTTCACCTCCCTGCAGAATGGTGACGTGACTTGTGCACCCCAGAGGACAGAGCTGGACCTGTGCATATAAGCTACAAGTGCAGGAAATTAGGAATGTTCTAAGCATTGGAATATTCAATCTTGGGGTCATCTACTGTGATGAGTAGTGAGCATCCCATCACTGAGAGTATTTCAGTCGGGCTGGAAGATCATCAGGGTGCTTAGAGAGGAAGTTGTCTTCCAATTCTCAAGTTCTGTGATGTATCAATAAGAGGGTTAGACTAAATAATTTAGTTTAAAGCCTGCCCTCGCGGTCCTTTAGCCCTCTGAAACAGCAGTCTGTCTCTTTCCAGACTAGATGAATTATCAGGAGAGTGGTTAATGACACATTATTCTGGCACAGAATTCATGACATCCATCCAAAAATGTTCAAGCTACTACTATAAATCAACAGATTTTCATAAACACACACAAACACAACAGAAAAGCCTGGCTTATTTAAAAAGTGTAATAACACTTCTGAACCCTGTCAAGAAACAGAATCTTTTGGAAGAATTTGGGTTTTGAATCTATTGGGTCAGGAATGCAAAATCATTCTGGCAGACTGTGGCAGGCAGAATAATGCTCACCCCCCAACAGGACCCCATCCTAATCCCGGGAACCTGTGAGTGTGTTTCCGTACATGGCAAAGGTCTTTGAGGATACAATCAAGGTTGGGGACCTGGAGATGAGGAGATTATCCTGGATCCTCCGGATGGGCTCAGCCTCACATGAGTCCTCATAAGCAGAGAACCCGGAGGGAAGGTGGGTGAGAAGGACTCAGCCAGGGGCCAAGGAATGTAGACAGCCACTGGACACTGGAAACTGCAAGGAAATGGGACCTCCCCCAGAGCCTCCAGAGAGGAAGGCACCCTGATGACACCTTGATTTTAGCCCTTGTCAGACTTTTGAGCTCCAGAACTGTAAGATAATAAATTTGTGTTGGTTCAAGCCACTAAATTGGTAGTAATTTGTTACAGCAACAATAGAAAACCAATATCAGGGATCAAGCACTTGGCAATCAGAATATTAAGATGTAATTTCCAAGCCCACAGAATCTTTGCTGTGCAAACTTGGGCCAGTTAGTTAACCTCTCTGAGTCTCAATCATCTGCAAATTGGGGCATTTGCTCCTCTCTCAAGGCTGTTGTGAGACTTAACATAGATAAACAAGCTGTCAGCGCCATGCCTGGCACACAGAACCCAAAATGTTCTTGCCTCTGCTTTCCCACTTCATTTTCTTTTGGCTACTGTATTACTGCTCCTTGGAAAGTGAGGAAAGTATGCCCACATCAGCCCAATTACATGCCCAATAGCATACAGCAGGTTAAGTAAAGCCAGGGCTTGCACTCTGGCTTTGGGAACCCCGACTTGGCAGCATCAGAGAAAATCCCAGCCGGGGCGGCAGCGGCAGCTCCAGGAACAGTATTCCTTGTGACCCAGGCAGGGGCTATCCTGGGGGCAGTGGCTGAGGATGACCTGGGGGGCAGCTGTGGGACCAGGCAAGCTCGAGGTTTAAGACTTGTCCCGGGGTCAAGGCGTTCTGCAAGCCGCCTGCCACCTGCCCCTACACACAGAGCGTTGGTGAGTTGTCGTCCCTGGCAGTATGGGCAGGGGGAACAGCTCAGAGGGTGACCCTTATCGTGGAGCTGGCAATGGCTGAGTTCTGGAAGCTCAAGAAGTCACTCTTGTCCAGGTGAGCCTGAAAGTTGCCATTAGCATTGCTTTAGGTTGGAACAATTGGAAGAATAAGCTGCTGTTGAACTCCTACTGCGCCTCTGCTAGATGGCAAGCTCCTTTCTGCAGTGGGTCTCAAACTTCAGTGGCAACAGAATCCCCCAAGGAGCTTCCTGAAAATAGAGATGACAAGGCCCTTCCTGAGCACCTTCAGATTCAGTAGGTCAGGCTGGGCCCACGAGACCTCTGTGGTTCTGACAAGCTTCTCTGAGCTGGAGAAGCCGGGCACAGGAACCGGAGCTGGAAGGGAGGCTGGGGCTTGCCACATGGGGAACAGGACACAAGCACAGGTGTGCAGGCAGTGAGTGCCTGGACCCAGAGGACCGGCTTATGACGTGGAAGTGAGGCAGGACAGACGTAGGAAAACATCTTGCAAGCTCTTAGGCGCCTTTGGGCTCAGTGCAGGGAGTCGGGGGGCTTCTGGTGAGGACAGTCAGGCTCCTGAAACCCGAGGAGCTTGAGCAAAACAGGATACATTGTTCAGCCACAGTCTGCCCATCACAATAACCCATTCACAATCCTTAATTTGAATGTGTATTCAGCCTATAGCAAAAGCTTGATTTATGTGTTTATTAACCAATCACAATAATGTATAGACAACCAATCACACTGCTTAAATTTGAAGGATTTCTCACCCATCACAGTGCACCAACACTTCAACTTCACCTCCCTTTATCTGATTTATTAAAAAGTTCGTGTGTCAAACCACGTGTGGCACATCTCTCTCTCTCCCTCTCTCTCTCTAACACGCTCTCCGCTCACCCCTTCGAGTCTGTACTTTCACTTTCCTCAATAAACTTGTCTCAATTGCTTACACCTACTTGTCTCATCCTTGAATACTGGAGCCTGAAAGGGAGCTCTGGTAACAACTTTCTTGGCAAAAGGGAGCTTGGCTAGCAGAAGAGGAGCGAGGGGAGACCCGGATGGGGTGACCCCTGGTGGGGGTGGGTGAGTGGGGAGCCGGGGAGTCAGGCCCAGGCGCTCCTGACCTTGGACAGGCCCCTTCGGTCTAGGTGGCAGAGGGGAAGCAGGGGCGCGGGCAGCTCTGCAGCCTCAGGCCTCCTGGGGCTCTGAGCAGTCACAGGAGAGCAGAGCCACCAACTTCCACCAGAAAACACATCTCCAAGCCTGCAAGGACCAACCTCCGCCCCAACAGCACCAGTCAGAGTTTCTCAGAGCCCCTGCTGGCTGCAGGGCTGAGTTTAGGGGCATAAGACTTAGAAGGGTCCCTTGCCTGGTTGAATGCCCTGCTGTCGCCTTCTTGAAATTCTTGACAATTTCTTTACATGCCATCTTTTTTATTGAGGTAAAATTCATATAACATAAAATTAACCATTTTAAAGTGTACAATTCAGTGGCATTTATTACCTTCATAATGTTGCAAAATCATCACCTCTATCTAGTACCAAACCTTTTTCGTCACCCCAAAAGGAAAACTGTACCCATTAGCAGTCTCTCCCCAATCCTCTCTCCCTCCCCTGAAAGCCGCTCATCTGCTTTCTGTCACTGTGGATTTGCCTCCTCTGGACATTTCACATAAATGGAGTCATACAGTACGTGGCCTTTTGCATCTGGCCTCTTTCGCTTAGCATAATGTTTTCAGGGTTTATCCACATTGTAGCATGGATCAGTACTGCATTCCTTTGAAGGCCGAATAATATTCCATAGTATCATAATTTTTGAACACACTGCTCTGCATTTCCATTTTGCCCTGGTCTCTGCAAATTATGAAGCCGGCCCTGCTGGTTGCGATGGGAACATGGAAAACCGGTCCCACTCGACTGGATGACTGCCTCCTCCTTCCGACCGCCCTCCACGATGCAGCCAAAAGGATCTCTCAGCCGCAGCTCTGAGCCCGCCAGCCCGATTGAAACCTTGCCCCATCCCAAGCACGTCTCACTCGCCCTCCCCAGACACACTCTCCCCATAAAGCACGCCTTCCCCTGCCCTACCCCTCTCTCAAACTGATTTGCATTCTGAAACTCTCTGGTTCTAAGGTCCTCATTCTCAACAAGGAGGCAAAAGAAGGGCCATGAGAGGGGTGGCGACAGAGATGCAATTTGCTTCAAGGTTGACCTTCTAGGAAGACAGGTTAGAAATTGATGAGTCAATTTAAGCATTCACATGGACACTTCTAGGGATCATCCAGCTTACTTAGGAGGGAACTTAGGTAACCAATGAGATATAAATAAGCACATTAACGAAGTCTGCTTCAGCCTAGCTTAATGACCATGAAACTAATTGTCAGAAATTGGAAAGGGTCTGAAATAAATATGGCTGGAGAGGCACCCGATATCATGTAAGGTATCTGGTCAAAGAAGTCAGAATAAATGCAGGGACACTAAGAGAATGCTTCCTAAACTCCAGGGGCAGCTTTTCATTTTGGTCATTAAGTCTTCCTTTTTCTGGCATCAACCATCATTTAAGCAATAGCCAACACCAAGAATAATAAGATTGTGATGGCAGAGGGGACACTGGAAATCCTGGAGGCCAGTGCTCACCCATCGGGCTTTGTCCTCTGGTGGACAATGCCTCTAGGGGGCAGGGGCTCTGATACCAGAACCTCAACCCTAAGCGAGGGTATCAGCAGTCAGCCTTTGTGTATGGGCCCAAACCTGTGAGCTAGGTTTCCCAGCTGGCAAAGCCAACGCCTGCTCTCTCAGTCTTCCCCTCTCCCTCACCTGGCTCTGGTCATCACCTCCAAGGTCTCACTCCATCAGGGAAACCCTCTCCATCTTCAGTCTCTCCCCCTACACAGACTCCTTCATGCCAACCTTCAAATGTGCTCATCTCTCCATCTGGACAAAAGTTTCTGCCTTGGCTCCAAGCCGCTAGCTCCGCTCACTCCTTCCACCCACCACCAGACACCCACAGCAGCTGCCCATCCTTCCTCCCCTCCCCTGGGCCTCCCAGGCTCACATCACACAGCCCCTCTTCCACAGAACCATCTTTCTGAAGCATATCTGAAACCAAACTCCCCTGCTCAAAACCCTTCAGTGGCCTTTCACCACCTGCTAGAGGATGCCAAGTCTCCAGATGGGCATTCAAGGGCCCTCTTGGCATGGCCCCCACCCACCTCATCTCTCATCCATTACACACCTCGTCAGACCTCCCCTCATTCATTTCAGTCCCCACCCACGCCAAACTGCTCACCATCCTCAAAACATTTCTCTCCATCGTCCACACACGCCATCCCCCATGTCCTGACTGCTACTTCCGTGAGCTTTGGTTTCCCCATCTATGCAGTGAGGGGGTTGCACCAGCTAATCCCTGAGGTCTTTCCCTTCTAGTTCTAAAAGAAAAAGGCAACACACACACACACACCACCTGGCCTTTGTTCTGAAACATCTAAGTGCTTTCCCAGGAAAATTCAGGACCTCAGTGGAAACAGCGGGTGCATTCTCTCTTTCATGCTTTTTTCCTCTTTACTTCCAATGTATTTCACCATCTCCTGAACAAAAATAGCCTGGCTTGATTCCCTAAGGAAAAAATAGAAAGGAAGCTAACAGCCAAATTAGTGTCCACTCTCAGAAATCAAGAGGAAAAGTAAAGAGAGGCAGAAAGGAAACATAAAGAAAATACGTTAGACCCAAAGCTCAGCCAGATAACTTAGCTCTCCACTATGGAAATCCAGATGGGGCAAGAGAGGCCAGGGAAGTTGAGGCAGTGAGAAAGCCTTGCCCAGGGTTTGGACTTCTTACTGCGACCCTGCACACAGGTATTACGAACCATATATTTTTTAACCATTGCCTGCTTACTTGGTTTATTAGTTAAGAGCAGAATTTCAACTGCCAGTGGAAGGGCTAATCCTCAAAGCATCAAGTATATAATTCTGCATATTTGGGAAAGTGGCCAGTTTTTCTTTTTCTCTGTCTTGGAGCTCACAGCAGCACTGATGTACACCAGGCCTTTTGGGGAAGAAAAGAAGAGAAGGAGCAGCATGTTTGGGAGTCCCTGGAGGACTGGGACCCCACAGGTTCCTTCTGAATAGTGGGCTAGGGGTGGGCAATGAGGAAGGGGACTTTTGATTTTTTACTCTTGTCACATCTTAATTTTGTATTTCTTTTCAATCTGTATTCACTGTAGTTTTTTGTTTTGTTTGTTTTGCTAACATGCACAGAGATGACAGGCGACGTTTTATTCCCTAAGTTAGTCACAGAAACAACTCAACCCTGGAGGGTGAGTCATCTCCAGTTTATTAAACTGTCATCTATAATGGGGTTGGCAAACCACAGCACACAGGTCAAATCCAGCCTGCCATTTGTTTGTGTAAGGCCAGCAAACTAATTTTTAAATGACTTTTTAAATAAAAAAGAAAAGAGGACTATTTTGTGACATGTGAAAATTATATATGAAATTCACAATTCAGTGTCCATAAATAAAGCTTTATTGGAACACAGCCATGCATATTTATTTATATATTGTCTGTGGCTGCTTCCACCCTATTACAGCAGAGTGGTAGCAACAGAGAAGATGTGATCTACAAAGCCAAAATATTTATTCTCTGGACCTTTCTAGAAAGAGTCTGTCAACCCCAGCTCTATAATACAACATCCTGTTGTCTTGGGTCTTAAAACAGTTAAGAATATATTAAAAACTGAAATATTAATCAAACATTTGTGGACCCTTGCGCATATTCTATTGGGACACTATTGGAAAGCTTACTTAAGCACTTTATAGAGGGATGTAGGATTTTTTTTTCTCTGTCCATTTTTTAAATTTTTCATTATGGAAATTTCAAACATAGACTATACCAGGCAGAATAATACTATGAGCCTCCATGCACCCACCTTCTGGCTTCAACAATTATCAATTTAAGGCCAATCTTGTTTCAGCTAGGCCCCCATCCACTCCCTCCTCCTGCGTTATCTTGCAGCAAATCCCAGAGAGTATGTAATTTCATCTGTAAATATTTTGTAGCCTACATGGCTTTAAGATTAAACTGCAATGAGGAATTTGCTGCTGAAGAGTCATCAGCCCGTGCTGCTGGGGGAATAGGAGGGTGGAAGACTGGCTCTGTAACTGATTGAGAGATGTGTGGTGCTACCTCACCTTCAACCAAAAGCCCCTGTAAGGATGCCGACCAGGAGAGGGGAGCGACAGTCACCAGCCACTGGGATGGGGCAGCCCCTTCTCCACCCATTGTGATCAAGTTTTAAAAAGTTAAGTGGACCCAGCAATGAAAGGGGGCTTGTTGATATAATTCAAAACCGGGAAGGAAACAAACACACTTTCAGCTTAATGAGTTCCCAAAAGCTGCATGAGTTTTGGCATCTGATTCACCCTGGCAGTGGGTGACATCTGAGTTGGTTTTCTCTTTAATAGCCAGGGGCAGCCAGGAGGAAAGCAGAAGCCTGCTGCTTCAGGAGTCCAGTCCCCTTCTTTGGCTTTCCTCCCCTCTGCCACTCCAGAACCCAAAAGAACCTGCCTCCCCCTTCCATTCCCCTACACAGAGGAGAAATAAACAAGAAGGGGAACTGCCCATCAGAGATCAGTGGTGGAGGGGAGGTGGGCCACCATGCGAGGAAGTGGGGCCCTAAAAGGAAAAAGGACCCGGCAAGGAGCCTGAGCCTCTGGGGCCAGCTAGATGCAGGACGGCATGTGTGCATGTGCGTGCGTGCATATATGTGTGTGTGTGCGTGTGTGTGTGTGCGTGCGCGTGCGTGCGTGCATGTGTGTGCGTGCGTGTGTGCGTGTGTGTGTGTGTATATGCTGTGATGGCTGATTTGAGGTCAATCTGGTTATTGGATCCGACACTGATGGGGGGGTTGCTGTGGAGGTATTTTGTAGATGTAGTTAATGTCTGGTATCAGTTGACTTTAAATCAAGGAGATTATGTGGGTGGGCCTCATTCAATCAACTGAAAAGCCTGAAGAGCAAAACTGAGATTGCCAGTCTGCTGGCCTGCCCTGCAGATTTCAGATGTGCCAGCCCCCTTGGTCATCTAAACCAATACCTTGAATAAATCTCTTTCTGTTTCCCTGCTTCTCTGGAGAATCCTGACTGACATGTGCTTCAGGTTTCTCTCCCCCTCTGACTTGGAGCATTTGTAATAATAATGGAAACAACACATAACGTTCATTGAGTGCGTGACCACTCTACACCAGACACCGTGTTAAGGGCTTTACCTACATAGGCTCACAGCTCCTCACAAACTGCCAGTAAGAGAAGGTACTGTTACAGTCCCCATTTTACAGATGAGGAAACTGAGGTACAGAGAGGTTAGAGTGCTGTGTGTCTGTAGTGAGGAGCCGATGGAGCCTGGGAGAAAGGATGAAAAACGTATTTGCTTCTTTGTTTATCCGCTCATCTGAGGTATACGCCGGTCCTCCCCCTCTCCCTGGAGGGAAGGGGATGCTTTCTTCAGAAGAGGGTGGACGGGAAGAAAACCACTAAAAATCAGAGCTGACTGTTCTTAATCTTTCTGATTCTGCTGTAGTGGCATCAACAAAATGCATGCTAATAAATTAACCCACCACATTTCTGCTATACCACAATGAACATTCTAATAGAATAAAATATTTCTGTTTTCTCATTCATGCTTTTCTCCTATTTTACCTTATTATTGTTGCTTGAGGGTTTACTAAATTTTTCTTCGATTGATCCAAGCCCTCTTGCTGGGGGAAAGGGTGGGAGGAAAAGAGAAGATTCTGGAGATGTCCATAGAAGCAGGCAGTTATTCCATGATGCCAAAGGAATCTTTGCTTGAGGAACTGCCTTAGGCAGGGCTCAGAGAACTGGTGGTTTATCGCTAGCACCAGGCATCCAGGCTGTGATTCTCACTCCAGCTCCAATCTGGAGATAAGAGTCATACTTATGGCCCTTTCCCAAGAAGGCTCCTGGAGGAGTGGGGTGTGTGATTTATACCCCCCCCCATCTCCATTGAAAACATATTTTACTGCTCTGCAATCCAAACCCAAACAGCCTGACAATGTGCTGAAATGCCCTGAGATGCAAGGAGATGAGGCACAGAGAACGTCAACAGAAGGACTCCTTCAGCAAAGCCAGCTGCTGGGAAGAGGGCACGGGGACTCTGGGAAGACCAGGGCCTGCCCACTGGAGGACCTCAGGAATAAACTCCAGCTCTCCAGAAATGAAGCGAGCTGAATGCCTTGGAAGATAACGGATTTGTTTTCAAAAGTAGGTGCCTCGTATAGACATATGATATTGTAGCCCAAGAGAAAAGTTGCCCATCTGGTGAGGCCAAGGGGAACCCCAACAAACTGGCAAGCAAAGAGCTCCTATCATCCACGGAGACCTACCATGTGCCAAGTATGCCCTGAGCTGAGCTTTGGGTGAGCCCTCTGCAACCTTGCCTCTAAGTTCTCACACCGCACTCCAGCCAGCAGGAGCTGGGGAAACCCGAACAAATGTCTCCGCAGCAGCCTTCTCCTCAGCTCCAAAATTGTCCCCATGCTCTCCCCACCTTCCACTCCCACCATCCTCTCTCTTCCTCTCTGCTCAGAATCCTCCCTACTTTGACTCTCCCCAAGGAGCCCCCGGGTTTATCCCCATCACAGTTAAGCCATGCGTGTCCTCTTAGCAGGACGGTCTCTACCATGGAAGCCAGAGCTCCCTGAGGGGCAGTGCAACCCAGGAACATCCTGTCTGATGAGACCTAATCCCATCCTGCTGGTGTCCTCCCTCCCGTCCTCTTCCTCTTCCCCCTCCAGCCTCCCCCAACACTTGCAGGCAGTTTTACCGTGTGCCCAGCACTGCTCTGGGTGCTGGGGATACAGAAGTGAATGAACAGAACAAAAACCCCTGCCTCCTGGAGTTTACCTGCCAGATAGATGCAAAATAAGTCATTACACAAATTATTAATTGTAAACGTGTAGCCGGTCCAATAGAGCAGAGCAGGGTGTTAGGAAAGCATG
>PVKY010011121.1:0-12203 GCA_004027775.1 Bradypus variegatus
AGCTGACACACTGTGTGACCACCATGAGACCCCGCTCCTCTCTGAGCCTCCCGAAAGTGGGGAGCCGGGCACCCTCTGTACAAGGAACTCTCTGCTTCGCGGCCATAGATGTGGCACCCCCTGGCGGCGAGAAAGTGTCACTGTGCGCAGCGCCTGAGTGAGCCTGCTGGGGCCTGGAGAGAGCCCGGACCCCACCCCGCCCCAGCCCAACCACTAGCTGCACTGGAGCCAGCTAGTCCTGGTTCCTGAGAACTAATTGCTAAATATTCAGGAATGCTGTGGGCCAGTTCTGAAACCATCCATAGCTTGAAATTGACCACAGAGGGAGTATTTACACCAGGGCACCACTCCATTGCCCCTCAGACGTCCCTCACCCCTCCTTCCTGTCTTCACCTGGAGAGAGGCTCAGAGCGCTTCCCTGGCTCGGACAGAAGTGGGCTGTGGACACACATCCCAGACCACAGGGGACCCCAGAGAACTCTGCCTCAGACTGCTGAGTGACTTGGGGGCAAAGCTCTTCCCTTTCCTGAGCCTCAGGAGCCCCACCTGTGCCACCTAAGGTGGGACTTATCTCCTTGCTTGGGAACCAGGGTGTCTGCAAAGGGGAAGGGGAGAGCAAAGTTGCTCAGGGTGGAAGTTTCCAGCTCCCCAGAGGCGAATGAACCTGAAGCCTTGCTAGTGAGCTACTAGGAACTCTGGGCTCCCCCAGCAGCCACAGCCACTTGGATGGGACATGTTGATGGAGGGAGGTGGTGGTGGTGAGCACTACAGAGGAGCCATTGCCCAGCTCAGGAGCACTGCCTTCAGTGCCCAGGGCTTCCAGCACTGACATACTAGGATCTGAATCTGGGTTCTGACATTTGCCTGCTGTGTGACCCTAGGCAAGTTACTACACCTCTCTGAACCTTGCTTTCGCAGTCTTTAAAATGGGAACAGTAATATCTACCCAAAGAGTTGCTGTGAGAAGAAAATGAGCTTATGATTAAAGTCAGCATTGTGGGAGTCAGAAAAATAAGAGTATTTTAAAAGCTCAGGATGAGGTCAGACTGTGTGACCTTGGCCAACTTGATCATCCTCTCTGAGCTTTATTTTCAGATAATATCTGTGGGCGTGAAGGGTAATTATAGTAATAGCATCCCTCTGACAAGAATCCTGGTGAGTATAAATAAACCGGAACATGATGAGTGTTCAATTCCAGGCCAGTGGTTCTCACTGGGGGTGATTTTTTCCCCAGAGGCCCTTTGGCAATATCTGGAAACATATTTGGCTGTCACAGGGGTAGGCAATGGGCTGCTACTGGCATCTAGTGGGTAAAGGCCAGAGAGGCTGCTAAACCTCCTACAGTGCACAGGACAGCCCCCCACAGTAGCCCCCCCACAAAATGTCAGTAGGGCTCACTCAGGTTGAGAAGTGTTGATCTAGGTATTAGTGTGCAGCTGGAAATAAATGCAAGTCCTTGCTCTCAAGGAGTTTGTATTTTGATGCAGGGGACAGGCAATTAACAGGCAGACACCTAAAGGTAGTGGTAAGGGCTATATATTCTTTAAAAAAGAAGAGTACAGGAATAGAGAGTGACAGAGGATGCTCTTTCAGCCAGGGTGGTCAGGGAAGGCCTCTCTAGGGAGGTGACAGAGACCTGACTAAATCGGTAGGATAATCTATACGGATATCTTGCAGGAGAACATTCCAGGCAGAAGGGCCAACCAGTGCAAAGGCCCTGAGGCAGGAGGGGCAGGCACGTTGGAAAACAGCAAAGAGGCCAGTGGTGGAGGGAGAGCGGCAGGAGCTAGGGTCAGGGAAGTAGGTGAGGCCATGTGAGCCCTGCACATGCAGGGTGAGTGTTTTGTATTTCATTCCAAGTGGTGGGTTTCTGAGCAGTGGAGTAACTTGCTCTTAATATATTTTGATAAATATCACAAGGCTTCGAGACACACGTGTCTCCCCTGCATCCTGCATCCAGCAGGGCTCCACTGACTGTTAGTTACCTCCTTTTCTTTAAGCGTCTGGGGGCTCTGCTCCCTGCAGGGCAGGCAGAGGGCTTTGGCAATGTGGCTTGAGGAAAAAGCCTAGCATGTCCAGGCTTAGTCATCATCTTAGCTCCCTTCTTCTGTGGAATCTCAGGGACTCTGACATCAGAGGTAGATCCAGACAGAATGTCAGGGCTGGAAGAGACCTAGGAAGTTCAGCCGCTATCCCCGTCTCAGTTCTCCCAGTCCAGGGCTCTTTCCTCAAAGCCCCCAGCCCCTTAGGACTCAGCATTTAGGGGAAGGGACCCGGACTGGGCTCTGGGATGGGTCTCCTGACCCTCGAGGAGGGGCCTGCAGTGTAATCATGACAAAAGTCACTGTTTTATTGGCCTCTTCCCCTGTTCCTGGCACCAGGCTAAGTGCCTCATCTTTGTCCTCACACCAACTGTAAGAGGGGATCATTACTCCCAAGTTACAGACGAGGAAGCGGACCCCACCAAGCATAACTGGCGTGCCCAAGGGCCCACTGCTTCAGGTGGCAGGGCCGGATCAGCCCCAGGCATGGGCTCTAATTGCTCCCTTGAGGAAGTGACAGTGCCACCGTCTGGGGTAGTTGCAAGGACCCAATCAGGGGAAGTGGTGAGGTCTTTGCCAGCGGTCTGGCCACAGTGAGCCCTCCATGAATGCCCTCTGTTTTCCCCACTGTCATTGCCCTGCCCACAGCGGCTGCAGCAGGCCAGCCGGCCGGCCATGGACTGGGGCCCGTCGCTGGAGGAGAACCGGACAGGCATGTATGTGGCCACGCTGGCCGGGAGCCAGTCGCCCAAGCCACTGATGGTGCACATGCGCAAGTACGGGGGCATCACCAGCTTCGAGAACACGGCCATCGAGGTGGACCGGGAGATCGCCGAGGAGGAGGAGTCCATGATGTGAGGCCGGAGGAGGCTGTGCCCATGCCTGGCAGGCCTTTCCCGGAACCTGCGAGGGACAGCCACGCCCTCTGATGTTCCGAGGGGCTGGAGGCCATGGGAGGTTATGATGGTGATGTGGGACCCCCAGTGCAAGCCCCTCCTTGTAGGCTCAACTGCTCTTGAAATCTGTCTACCCCCTTCACACACACACACACACACACACACACACACACACACACACTCAGACCCATGCAAAGCCGAGAAAGAGCCAGCCCAAACCTCACTTTACAAGTGGGCAAACTGAGGCCAGGGAGGGGGGCTTGACCCGGGCCTCCTGAGCAGCCAGCTCTCTGTTCCAGGCAGCAACCGGCACACCTTCTCGTCTCTGTCTCGGGCAGACCCGTCCCTTTTCTCTGGGAGCCTGTCCCCACACGTGTTAACACAACCAGGGTCTTGAGCAGGGGCAGGGAATGTTTCAGGGCACCCGGGCTCCCAGGCCTGGGGAATGTGCAGCAGAGGTGGGGAGAAAAATCCTGTGGGTTCCTGAGTGCAGGGCAGGTTTCCTGAGGGAGGTGGGACCTGGCAGGGCCCTGGAGGTTGGGGAAGGATTGGAGAGAGGCAGGGGGCAGGGTGGGGCGGGCTCTGGGGGAGGGCTCCTGCCCGAGGAGCTGACCCAGCAACAAAAAGTACAGCGATGGGAACGTGACCTCCTCCTAGGCAGAAACCAGTGGGGGGAGTAGCAGCGAGAGTGGTTGGAGAAGTTGTTAGCAGGTTCCTGGGAGCCTTCAAGTCAGAAGAATGGATGGGGAGTGGGGAGCAGGGAATTTGCATGGTCTGTGTTTTAGATAGAATATCATTGTCATCTGTGTCTGTGGGCAGGGTGGGTTAGAGGGGGGCAGGGTGTAGGCGGGAGGCCTCTGGGGGCCGACCAGAGGTGCTGGTGGACGGTGTGAGGTGGGAGTGAGGAGGCGAGGGGGATGTGATGAGGCACTGCAGACAGGGACCCTGCCCTCCCTCACTGGATCCTGAGCCTGCCGGTGGCCGGAGCCCTGGATGCCCTGGATGCGGGTAGGAGAGGGGAACGTGGCCCAAGCTGCACAAGCCGTGGAGCTGGGAGTGAGGGGGTCACAGCAGGACCCAGGGCCCCTCCTTCCCTTCTCCCTTGTCCCAGCGCCCTGTCTCCCTCCTCCAGCTCCAGGCGTTGGAATGTGTCCTCTGGCTGTGGGATGACAAGGGCATCCGAGACTCAGACATGGTCCACGCACCTGGCTGGCTGGTCCTGAGGCTCTGGTCCCCCAGCTGGGTATGAGGGTGGGGCTGGGGGTAGAGGGCTGCCGACACCCCAAAGCCTTGGCACATTCATTCCCAGGACATGGGAGGGTGTGCCCTTGGGTGCCTCCTTTCAGAGCGCTGAGGGTGAGGGTGTTAAAATGCTCATGGCGTTCTCCAGTGGGGTGGGCACCCTCGTCCTGCCCCCTGCCTCTCTACCCTGTCTCTCCCAATGTCATCCGCGTTCTCTTGTTTCATTATTAATAAAGACCAAATGATGTCATTCTTTCCCTGTCTCGGGAACCTCACTGCCCAGAGCCCTGAGGTGAGCGACATGGAGCTTTCCAACTCCCACTGGGCAGGCAGGGAAACTGAGGCTCAGCTACCTCCCTTCCTGGCTCTCCTGGCTTCTGATGCTTGCTCTGCCATTTCTCTATGTCAGTAGCAGGTGGAAGGGGCTGAGGAACGAAGAGGAACTCTAGGCCCTTCAAGACCACTGGGCAAACGAAGGTCCAGCGAGGGGTAGGGGCTCGCCCCAGGCTACCTGGCCAAGGTGGGCAGAGCCGGGGCCAAACCAGGGCGTGCCAGCATTTCCCTTTGCCCTGCCCGGCCCACATCTTTCCCTTTCCAGCTCTTGGCCAGCTTTTCCTGCAGGTGAAGCCTGGAACTGAAGCCGGGGATGGGAGGAGCCAAGAATTTCCCAGGCCCTCCTGGCAGGGCCCTGTTAAGTAAAAGAGCCCCAGGGCCTTTCAAATGCGAGGCCCAGATGTTTGCAAAGGCTTTGATTGGGGGTGGATAGGAAGGGCCGCTGCATATTTCGGATATTAATAAATTTCCCCTAACAAAGGGCCAAGCTACTTCTCCTGACCCTCTTTGTTTGTGGCTCTGGGTGGGGGAAGAGTGATGGATTTGCTAATTTGCAGAGGATGCTCACTGGGCCTTCACAATTCGGGGTGCTTCTTCCCACACCCCTGGGTGTCAGCTCCAGCCTCAGGCAGGGCCCCTGGCTCTGGGCCCACTCAGCCTGTCCTGTGGGGGGAAGAGGCTCTCTCGTGCTCTCCTGGCTCTCTCTAGGACAGGCTCTGGGCACCAGGTCAGAGCCTGGCATCCTGGGACCCAGGAGTCTGAGGTCAGAGGATTCTAGGTGTCTGTGGATCCGACCAGCCTCACCTCCCACTGCCTTACCTCCCCACCTCAGCTGCCTGTCCACCCTGCCTTGCTTCCTCCTGCTTCACCTCTCGCCACATCCTCGCCCTCCCCTGAGCCTGTGGTTCCTGGACAGCTCTCCCTGGCCCATCTTCCAGTCTGTCCTGCTTTTCCCATTTCCTCTGCTCCCAGACAGCCCTTCCTGCCACAACACCCTTCTCCGCTGCCACCTGCGCCATCTCCCAGCTGCTCCCATCCCGGGTCCTGGTTCAGAATAGACCCAAGCCAGGCCCCGACTGCAGTGGGAGCTGATTGTGGACCAGGTTGGTAGGCACCTGGAAAGAAACATCAGCCCTACCAGACTACGACCCCAGCATGGAATCCCACACTGTCCTAATAGGATGGCAAACTCAAGTGCCCCTAGGGCCAGGCAGGGAACCTGGGGGAGCAAAGCTGTCAGTGTGAGCAGGAGAATAAGTAGGAGCTGACCCTTAGTGAGTGTTGGAGAGACAAGAGGGACTGGTGGGGACTATGGTTAACTAGAGAAGAAAGCATGTGTATCCTAAGGAGGAGGCTTCCCCTCAGAAGTATGAGCCCTGGGTGCCACATCTCCCAGCTTTTTAAGAGAACCTGGAAGCCTGGGTTTTTTGTTTGTTTTTGTTTTTTTTACCGTGAACTTTAACATATATATAGAACATTGATAATTTTCAATGTACAATTTCACAAGTAGTTAGAAAATCTTAAAGAATGTCATGGGTCACAGTTCCACAACTTCAGCCATTTCCATTATTGTAAAATATGCATACAGAAAGGTATCATCTCTTGATATACAGCTCAACAAGCAGTCATTCAGGTAACTTAAAAACTTGTTATAGGTTACAGTCCACAATTTCTTTTCTTTCCTTACTATGCAATATAAGGTGTATACTGAAAGGTGAAGACTTTCAAGGTGCAATTCAATGAGCAGCTATAGAGCAAATCCCAAGGGATACTATAGGCTACAGTTCCACCATGTCATTTACCTCCCTCCTTCCAGCCATTCCAACACCCCAGCATCCAAAAATATATATATAATTATATAAAGTTTCAGTATTTATAGACCTTTGTTAAATCGTATCTTGCTTGTTGCTATTCCTTCCTCTCACTTAATCTCTTTCTCCATCTTCAGGGTTGTCTAGGCAGTGAGCACCCTAACTTGTTCATATTAAAAGGGGGTGTCGACAGTAAGGGGAAGGCGGCTGCATCTGATAGCTGATCTTAAAGAGGCTGTTATCTCTGGGTTTCAGGACTTCCTTGGTATAGGAACACTCCAGTGGATTTAAGTTCTGAAAGATGAAACCTACTGTGCATCTTTTATCGAATCTCAGGTAGGGACCTGGGTATTTGGGGACTACTTTTGGTAAGGGCATGGCATACTGTGGCCATTTGGGATGTCTAGCTGAGCTTGCATAAGAGAAACCTCCACGATAGCCTCTCGACTCTATTTGGGGTCTTTCAGCCATTGTGACCTCAGCTTGTTACCTTTCCTTTTTTCCCCCTTTTGTTCAAGTGGGCATTTTTAATCCCTAGCTGCCAGGACCAGGCTCATTCCTGGGAATCACGTCCCACATCCCCAGGGAGATTCATTCCCATGGGAGTCACGTCCCTTGTAGTGGGGGGAGGTTAATGGGTTTATTTGCCAGGTTGGGCTTAGGGAGAGAAATGGAAGCCTGGGTTTTTATGAGACATTTCCCAATGTGTGGGAAGTGGAGAACAGCATGGATCAAACAGGGCCTCCTGTCCACGTCTTCTGTGGAGCTCAGCTGCTCTGCAGAGCAGAGATCCCACCGTGAGAACCTGCTGGAGAACCAGGTCCCAGGGCTCCTGACCCCCACTCAGTCCTCAGCTCCATCTCAGCTGATCTCTGCATCCATGGATCCCTGAACTTGTGAGGCTGGTGAGGAGCTGTAGAGGGTCAACATATGCCCAGCTCGGGGGGTAGGGGAGGGTGCCCTGGTGCCCTGAGATGGGACTGAGGCACCTGCACTCCCTTCCATCCCATGCTACTATCACTTGGAGAGCAGACTTTGGGGGGAGGAGTTCCCCAGCACACTGTCAGAGTCAGCTGTGTTCCTAAGGTCAAGTGACAGTGAACAGGAACCACCAGGGCCCCCCTGGCTGCCCTGGTGTGCCATCCTCAGCAGGCCCTGCCCCTGCCTTCCCCTCACCACCCTGCCAAGGTCCTCTCTGCGTCATGCCCTGAGCAGGCCCAGGCTGCCCTCCTGACCTGGGGTTAGGCCGTGACTTCCACTTTGATCCAGCCTCCCCCCCCCCCCCCCACTGGACTCCTGTCCCTCTGTTAGGCCCCTCTCAAATTCACCCTCCTCCGTAACCGTTCCTCCATTCCCCAGCCTGACGTGGAATCCTAAACTTTCATGGTTAGAAGGGGCCCCCTGGGGTCTGAGTCAGCCCTCCATCTGGGGTAGGAGTGCCATCTCCCCAGCTCTGCCTGCCCAGAGCGTTCACATCCTTCGGAGACAGCACATTTTACTTCCGTCCAGTTATAACGTCCTCCTCGGACCCCAGAGCGCTTTGGGGTGGCCACACAGCCTTGTGCAGTGGGCTCATCTGCTCAGTCACTCAGACCTGGGCTCAATGCCCAGCTCGGCCCCTCCCTGGCCGTGTGGCCTTGGGAAAGACACACACCTCTGTGAGCTTTAGTTTCTTTACCTGTGCAATGCAGATAATGACCATTCTCACGTCATAGCAAAGTCACACATCCGGATTTGAGCTAATGCTGCGGGGTCCCTCACAGGGTGCCTGCTTCTTGGTGGGCACTTGAGGTATATGTGTCAGTTGAAGGAATACATTTGGGACCATGGCCTCCCCCAACCAGGGCAGAGATGAGACCTGCCTCATCTGCCAGTCACCCCACCCTGAGCCCCACGGCGCTAGCCCACAGCTTTGCTGGGTGGTGGCTCCGGGGACAACCAGCAAAGAGTTAAGCTGATTCCAGGCCCCTCCAGATTCCACGTGACCTTTGGTTGCTCAGCCTCTGAGTCTGCGGTGGAGGCGCTTCTCCAGACTCATTTTTTGCTGGTGGCTCATGGAAAGTTTGGCTCCTTGAGCTCCAGAGCACTCCTTCGGGGGCCTGGGGCCTTGCTGATGCTGGTCCTGCCCTGGAAGGGCGTCCAGGGCCGCCTGCCCGCCCGCGGACCCTTGGCCGGCATCTCCCTGCTCCGTCTCAGCCCGACTTCCTGCTGCCCTGGCCCCAGCCCCCCCGACGGCCTTCTCCCGCCAGGACAGAGCCGTTGCCGCCCGCCTTGGCCACACCAAGGCCTCCTCAGCACCTCCATCCAAGGTTATTTTTGTTTTAGGGGAAAAGACCTTTTCCTGTTAAAGTGCACAGCTCCTGTGACTGGCAGACCCTCGAGAATTGTAGACAGTAGGAACCAAGATGGAACCAGACATCCGTTGGTCAGAGCCACGTGGCCGTGGTTCATGGCCACGGTTTGAATCCTGGCTCTGCTGCCTACTGGCTGTGTGGCCCAGCTGGATCTGCTGTTTCACCTCTCCAAACCCCAGATGCCTCAAATGCAAAATAGGGATGATAGTTTTCCCCTTGCAGAGTATTCAATGAGATAATATAGATGACCAATGCATATTTTACGAAGTGGGTCAAAATACTTGACACAGAACATGGCATATAGACGCATGCCATGTGGGATGGCTATGATTAGCCAGCTGTCTCTTGTACTGGTGGAGAAACTGAGGCCCAGCTCCTACCTCCAATCAGCCTAGGGAGAAGGAGGCCAGGGGTTGGCACACCTGTAGCAAGGGACAGCCCAGGACTGAGGCCCAAGGCTTGTCCGCATGATCCAGTGTCCAGCCTCGGAGGCTGGGCTTCAAGTGTCCCCAACTGTAAAATGAGTGGGTTGAACAGGACCAGAGGTGGGCAAAGGGGAGCTCTCTGTCCCCCATCCTCCCAATTTAGTCTTCTTCTTGGTGCTGTGCAGTAGGAGAGCTATAGAAGGAACCAGAGGCGCTGTCCTCTGAGATGGATTTGGGGATTCAGGAAGAAGCTCTGCCTGGTGGGAAGGAAGTTTTCACTCTTCCTGCACGATGAGGTTAATGTTTAAGAGGCTTGATGATGTCTCCAGTGAGCTGAGGCACCTGGCAAACCAGCAGGACTTGGGGGGATACAGAGGGGCTGTGAGCAGAGCAATACAATTGTAGGGCCCCCAAGCCTGGCTTTGACCTTGACTCTGGGCTCAGGGTTGGGGTCTCAGCGATTCAGGCCTGGGTGGTGGCAGGAGTTAGAGGTAGGGGAGGGCCGATGGTCAATATTGATTTAGCTGAGTCAGAGAAGGAGGTTGGGGAAGAGGGAGGCTGGGTGGGGCTGGGTGATAACTGTATCTTTGGGCTTCCAGTCACTGTGGGAACTGGGGAAAGAGGAAGCTGCTTATTGCAGGATCCCCCAAACCACAGCAGCCTGGTCCCATCCGAGCCCCAATGTGTCTAATTCTCTGAGGGTGGGGCTGGAAACATCTGTATTTTTGGCAAACTCCCTGAGTGATTCTATAGCAGCCCACCCAGTTCACAGTATTTGGGGATCACATGTTCAACCCCGTTGAAATAATGATAAAACTGAGGTCAAGAGAGGGGAAGCACCAGGAGAGAATGTTGATGACCTCCTTTTTCTTTGGGGGAAGGGACAGTCCTCTTCTAGGTGGCCCCTTCCACCCCCAGCTGTGGCCTGGGCTGGCCTGTGTCTGAGACCTTGGTAGGCCCAGGTGGAAAAGAAGGGAGGGTGGGGCTCATCCCAGGGGGAAGGACAGGAAGAGGGGGCCATTCCCACAGGCCTGGACCTGCCCCACCTTGCCCTGTACAAACACTCCCAACACCTGCTGGGAGATGTTTCCTAAAAGATTTACAACAGCCAGGTCTGGGGAAGGCCCTTTCCCATTGCTGGGGGAGCCACCCGGGGCAGACAGGGCCCACTGTTCCCTGGAAAGTCTCGCCCACTTCATGGCAGATCTGCGGCACACTCAGCCCTCAGAATTTTCTGGCAATCCCCTCCTCCTCAGCCTCTTTCTCTCCCTTCCCTATCTGACCCACCACTCTGGGTCCTCAGCTGTCCTTGCCCCCCCCATCCCCCCATCTCCACCTGTTCAGCACCTCCACGAGCTTCCCCAGCTGCAATTCTTCCTCCTCTTTCTCCTTCTTCTGTTCCCCCAGGTCTGACCCCTCCCAGCCAGCCCTGGGTTCCGGTTCTCTGCATGTCTCTCCCTCTCTGGGATGCATCAGGGATTCCGGGGGACAGGACACAGGGCAAGCTCATTGTTCTGCTTCTCCTGTGCCCAGCCCTTCCCAGGGAGGCAGACACCCCGATCTTACCTACCCCGGGCAATCTTGGGCAGAGCCCTTCAGCCTTCACATTTGTGGAGCTGAGAGTGACAGTGCCTCTTGGAGGGGGCTGCCGTGAGGATTTGGAGACCGCAAATGTAAAGGGGGTGGGCATGCCCGGCACCTGGTCAGCACCCGTGGTCTTAGCCGTGACCGTGGTGGAGATAGGTGCCGCACTCACACCCACACGGCCCCAGCCCTTCCCTCCTTCATCCCGGCAACACGTTTGCCCAGGGCCTGTTCCGTGTGAGCGAGCATAGCGACAGCAGTGGCTTCCATCCTGAACCTGCAGGAGATGCTGTCCTGCCTTCAGGGAGTGCCCATTGGGCAGACACTTCAAACCAGCCCCTAGGGTGAGGTGGCTGGAGTGTGGTGGGATCCCAGAGAGGGAGCTAACCCAGGCTGAGGGATGGGGTGGGGTTTCCTGGAGGAGGAGATGCCAGATCCAGGTCCTGAGCAGGAGAATGAGGAGGGCCAGCCCTCTGCAGTGGGTGGGTGGGCGTGAGGTGGGGGAGACAGCGGGTGTAGACCCTGAGGAGACGAGGGAGCAGGAAGTCAAAGGCACTATTGGCTGGTCCTGCAGAGGCAGCAGAGCACTGTGCTCCAAGGCATGGGGGACTGGGGCCAGGTCCAGACTCAGTCTTGCAAGAAGCCTTTGCCTCTGAATCCCCTGTGCCTTCCTCTTTGAAACAGGGCTCTTGGAAGGAGTAACAGAGATGAGGTGTGAGAGCACTCTGTGAACTATAGCGGGCCATGCATCTGTGAGATAATAGTGTTTTAGGTGGTGTTGGTACTTCCTGAGAGTTAGAGGACCCCTCTTGAGGTCCACTGGGCATGTCCGGAGCGTGGTGGCCTTGCTGGGCTCAAGGGCCTCATGTAACCTGCTCCTGTGCTGCCACCTGCTGGCCACTGTTTGCAATGGCAGTCCAAGCCCTGTGGGGGAAACCACTTCCCAAGTGTGACGACGGAGCGGGGAAGGAGGCCTGCTACCGATTGCAGCAGGAGGGCAGGGTGCAGATGGAAGCCACAGGCCCCTCTGCAGCCGGCCCTTTGCTCTTCCTATGCATTGCCCCTGCTGTCACTGAGAACGTACTCACACGTATGCCAGGGGCACACACCCCATAGACAACCCCCACGCCACCCCCGCCACCCTTCATAAAAGCAGTGAGGAGAGACTGTGGGAGTGGCTGGTACAGGTCCTGGGCAAGGAATTCTGGGGTCCTGAGCACCCGGAGCATGGTACAGGGAGGGACGTGGACTCCAGTGGTACATCCTGGCCTGTAGAATCCGGGCCTCCTAGGTGGGGTCTGGCCCATCACAGCCCAAGGGGGGCCAAAGCTCCTGCACATCACCCTGGCTTGGCCCTGTCAGAGGTGAGCAGCCAGCTTCCGAGAACCACCCATATTCTCTAATGCTGCCTGGGCCTCCTCTCTCTGCCACCTCTCTCTCCAACCCAAGGCCCCTGCCCTGGGCATTTGGTTCACAAATACTTTTGGGGGGTAAAGAAACACTTTCTCTCTTTACC
>PVKY010011122.1:0-12218 GCA_004027775.1 Bradypus variegatus
GCATGCAAAGAAACAAGAAGTGACAGCCCAGACAAAGGAGATAACTAAAACATTAGAAACCATCAATGAGGAGAATCAGACCTGGGACATTTCAGACAAAGACTTTTTAAAAAATGGTCCTAAATATACTCAAAGAGCTAAAGGAAAACATGGACAAAGAACTAAAGGAAATCAGGAAACTGAGAGATGAGCACAAAGAGAAATGGAAATTATGAAAAGGAACCAAACACTGCTGAAGACCACAGTAAAAAAAAAAAGAAAAAAAATTAAAAATTCCCTAGGGAATTCAACAGCAGGCTGGATCTCGCATAAGAAAGAATAAGTAAACATGAAAATAAGCCCACTGAAATCATTCAGTACAAGAAGAAAGATGAAAGAATGAAGAAAAATGAACAGAACCTGAAGAACCTGTGGGAAACCATCAAGTGTACCAATATATGCATCATGGGAATCCCAGAATGAGAAAAAAAAGAAAGGCGCAGAGAGAATATTCAAAGAAATAATGACTGAAATTTTCCCAAATTTAACAAAAAACATGAATACACACATCCAAGATGCTCAGGGAACTCCAAACAGAAGAAACCCAAATAGACCTATACCACACCAATGCCAGTGATAGAGAATTCTGAAAGCCACAAGACAGAAGCAATGTATCACATACAGGAGAACCTCAATAAGATTAAATATTGATTTCTCATTGGAAACCATGGAGGCAAGACAGCAGTAGAATGACATATTTAAAGTGCTGAAAGCAAAAAGTTGCCAACCAGGAATTTTATATCCAGCAAAGCTGTCTTTCAAATTGAGGGACAGATAAGACATTCCCAGATAAAGAAAAGCAGAGGGAATTCATCCCCACCAGAAAGGTCCTGCAGGTTCAAAGAAAAGGACAATAGACAACAGCTCAAAGTCACATGAAGAAACAAAGATCTCCAGTGAGGCTAACAACATTGGTAAATATAAATCCCAGTACTAGTGTACTTTTTACTTTCTACAGGATCTAAAAGGCAAATGTATACAAAGAGGGAGGGAGGGAGGAAACAGCAACTAAAGAAACAAAGACAATTACATGCAATAAATGATCCTGGATGGAACCTAGCAAGGGAAGGAGAAAAGGCTCAAAGGGACATTACTGGGACATATGAAAAATTGGAATATAGATTATAAACCTTATAACAATGTTAAATTTCTTGAACTTCATAACTGTACTTAAGGTGGATTCAGAGGTGAATTTCTTTTTCCTAATAAATCTACATGGCAGTATTAAGTGTTGAAGGAGCATACTATATATAAACAACACTCAAGGATTCAGAAAATGGGCTGATACATAGGCAAACAGGCAGACAGAAAGACAGAGAGCATGATATGGCAAAGGTGGCAAAATGTTAAAATTGGTGGACCTGGGTACTGGGGGTAGGTAGGGGTATGCTGGGGTTCTTTGCAAGGAGTTTGTGTTATTTTTGTAACTGTCCAGTAAGTTTGAATGTATTTCAAAATTAAAAGTGAAAAAAAAAGAAAAGAAAAGATAAAGGCAGGAGGCTAATACAGAGACCACAGAAACCACCAAGTACTACATAATACACTGAAGCCATAAGTTTGGCTCTGATCTTCACGAAGCCAGAAAGATAAAGAGAACCAAGAACATTTTAAGAATTATCGTATCCATGAATCAAAACATCTTTGTGGGAGCAAACTTTTTCCTAAAACTTCTATCTGTAAAAGGAATGTTTCAATGGGATTCTTCTCAGTGATATAAATACTCAGATACTCTTCCCAACTCAAACCTCAGTACAAAACCACCTCCCCTCCCCTCAAACCCCAAATTAGCAGGATTTTCATACAATGGTACCATACTGCCTTTCTTTTATGAGGGGAGGGTTAAGGATGGGGGGTAAATGCCCTGAGAGTCTAATTGCACTGCTACCAAGGAGAAGCAAGACTTATACAAGTGAAACAGAATGAATATAAGTGGCTCTATATACAATGAAATATTAACAAACACTAATAACAAATCCACTAATCCAAGAGGTCCCCTATTAACTCAAACGGACATAACTCATTTCTCCTGCATTTATCCATTAATTCAATGGCTTCTGTTGATTATGCTGTATTTGTCTAAACAAAGCCATAGTAAAAGCCAATTTCATCTTACCAATGTTAAATTTAAAACATGGTTTCTGTTTTTAAACATGGGAAAACACTGGTTTTCTATGGTTTAGTGACAGGTTTATTTTTGACTGAGACCTCATTTCCTCCACTGCCCTCCCTTGCATGTGACACTATCAAAATAAACCTACTCACTACCCTCCCAAACATCCCTTGCTGTGCATGCCACTCCTACTACCTGTATCCCTGGCCTCCCGACTCCCTCTTCCCTTCAACCTTTTAAACTCATGATTCAGCCAAACTTACTCTTTATGGGAAGCCTTCCCTAAGACCCCCAAACACTGCACTATTCCTCAGAGTTCTAAAAGTTCCTTTCAAAGAGGGACAAAGTTTTCAATCCATGTATAAGTGACATATCCTGATATTCTTTATAAAAATGCCCCTGTTTAAAAAGTATCTGTAATACAGAAAATTATGATAGAACATCAAAATTAACATTAGAAGGAGAAACTTGCACTTCAACTTCATCCCTCAATAGTATAGCCAGAGACTTTGGAGTACCTTCCCTCTCCGTCCTCCTTCCCTCCCTTTCTGCCCACAGGGCCAGCTAACAGTCAAGCATTATTCCTATTCTCCAACCCACTCCAATCAGTTCAATTGTGGAGGAGTGAAAGCTGGAAAGAGTCAGGAACCAACCACATGCTAACAGCTGAAAGTAATAGCTGAAAAAGAGAATCAATATATTCACTTCTGTGACTCCAAATTATCTTCTGTAGGTGTATCTGCTTTACGCTGAAGGAGAATGAATGCAGGTAACATAAGTCATCTTTGAGCTCTCCTCTTCCCTCTCCATCCATATCTCCTTCACCAAGGGCTTCTAATTCTTAACTTTTCTTGTTTTTATTCATTCCTTTTCAATCTGTACTGTAGCTATCCAAATTCAAGAAATACTATTCACATATGGACAACTCGCTAACTGGTCACTCTGGATCCAGTCTCTCCCTTCTCCAGTGCACCCTGAGCCAACACCAGATGCATCTTCCTAAACCACCTCATCCTCTATACAAAAGGTGGTAGAAAACAAACCAAAAAACTTGACAATAGTCGAGGGAGAAGTAGACGAGCAGGAGGAATACAGGAGAAAAAGAGGAAAAAGACATTTTAGATTTTGCTTTGAATACAACTGTATTGTTTAAATGTTTTACAGGAATGTGTTCATGTATTAATTACCTTGATGCTCTTTAAAAAAAAAAAATGCTTCAAGACATTTTCTCTTCCATAAGCAAAATTCTACTTACTGCCAAAGCCAAATTAATATTCTTTCAAAAATAACAATTATTTTTCTTCCATAACACATTTCCTCACTTAAACATAAACACTATAGAAAATTTTCACTTCCCTAGATAAAGCTTTATAATCTTCTATCAATTAATGGTTTCTACATAATTCTATCATATATAATACAGATATCACAACACCACATCATAGTACCTGTCTTCCAGACAGTAGATAATTAATAACTATTTATTGCCTGAATCTTCCTCTAACTACTTCGGTTTAATACAACATTGTAGCCTCAAAACCCATCTTTCTGGAAAAGAAAAATAAGGAGAATCACAGCCTACCACCATGATTCTAGGCACTAGAGATTTTAGATATCCACCACCACTCTATACACTAGCTTCCCATAGCTTCGCCACAATTTCCTTTCAATCTGTACGCAAGCCTCCTTCCAATCTGCTCTCCACAAGAATAACCAACGTTTTTAAAAAGCAAAAAATGATAACATCATCCTAATGCTTAAACTTTTAATTGTCTTCTCATAGGCCTCAGGAAAAAAGACCAAACA
The DNA here is from genome assembly GCA_004027775.1 of Bradypus variegatus. Taxonomy (NCBI): domain Eukaryota; kingdom Metazoa; phylum Chordata; class Mammalia; order Pilosa; family Bradypodidae; genus Bradypus; species Bradypus variegatus. The sequence goes on from PVKY010011122.1 coordinate 3,956, forward strand.
AGCAATATTTAAAATTCAGATTCCTATTACCACAAAAGAAAGATGTTAAGTCTACCGGACCAATCATCTACACCAGAGGTTCTCAAAGAACCCTGGGATGCCTAAGACCCTTCCTGGATGTTCACAAGGTGAAAACTACTAACTTCTTCTCTGTGTTAACATTTACACTGAGAGTGCAAAAACTAAGGTGAGGAAAACTCAAGAGGTGAGTAAAAATCAAGGCAGTATTTCCCACTGTATCAGCAGTTACATACTTACAGTTACACTGTACATACAGTTATCGTAAACTTTTGAGAGCTTATGTGCCAGGCACTGGGCAGGCACTGGAGATGAGTGAATAAACAAGACAAACCCAGTCCTGTTTTCTTGGCAACCAATATCAAGTAAAATTTAAACAAGTGCAATGATTGCTACAGAGGAAATACATAGGATTCTATGGGAACATTTAAGTGGGACCTGGTAGGAAGAGAGGATTCAACGGAAGTAACTTTATTGTTGTCACCCACCAACAACCTCATCACTCCCCTCCTTCACCCCTCTAAGGACTTCAGTTCCCTAATCCACCACTTCTCCTGTCATGATTCTTGGTGATGTCAAGAATTCACACAAATAATCCACCCCAAACCCTTGTCTCTCAGTCACCTGACCTCCTTGAGTAAAAAATGCCCATGCTCATCCCCAGTAATTACACCATTTTCCAAATCTAAATTTTAAAAGCCCCACATTTTGAACCCCCAACTTCCATTTTTACAGTTTACTTCCTCTAGTACCCCCACTTCAAGTATCCTTTGATACCATTGGCCTCTCCCCCCATTAATCCTGTGAGGTTTTCACTATCCATGCCTTCCTTTCTCTTTTTATGAGAGTGAAATTCCATGATCAAGCACAAACACATTCCCCCCTTGCTCTGGTCTACCAAAACCCCAACCCACTTTAAACTCAGATTTCCTGCTATGTATGAGCTGGAACCTGAGCTGTTCTCTGCTGGAGAAAAACCACACAAAGCAGACTAGTCACTTTACAGTTATGACCACAAATCTCAAACGGACACTCAAAACTGTCCAATATTCCTACCACAATTTCCTGATAAACCCTCTGAAAAGTCTTTCATACTTTATCCTCAAACTTCAAAACATCAGCCTCTCCCTCTTTCTCTTGTGATGATCACGTTATTCTTCATGAGAAAAAAAGGTGCAAACAAGCACTAAGTGACCCTATCACCAAATCACCCAGTTACGTCCATCTGTGCCCACATAACCTGCCAACATCATCACTTTCCTCCTTGACTCAAAAAAAAAAAAAAAAAAAAAAAAGTATCCCTGCTTCTGCTTCTGTTAAGGCCGAACATCTAGTTGTGCTCTACATTCCATCATTCAGGCACTTAACTCTTCTCCCCCTTTCCTTGATTACTCCCATAATGACATGTAAGCACGCTTAATGTTACTATAAAAAATTAAGGCCGAGCCTGAGCCCGCCGGACGGGAAGCGGCTCCGCCGCGGGCCCGGCCCCGGCCCCAGCCCCGCCAGCATGGCCGGCCGGACCATGCGGGCTGAGACCCGGAGCCGGGCCAAGGATGACATCAAGAAGGTGATGGCGACCATCGAGAAGGTCCGGAGATGATGAGAACAGCAACCAGAGTTTCCATTCGGAAGGCTCCCTGCAAAAGGGCACGGAGCCAAGCCCTGGCGGCACCCCCCAGCCCAGCCGCCCAGCATCGCCTGCCGGACCCCCAGAAGGGGTCCCCGAAGAGACTCAGCCCCCACGGCTTGGCCAGGAGAGAGATCCTGGGGGCATAACTGCAGGTGGCACTGATGAACCCCCGATGCTGACCAAGGAGGAGCCTGTTCCAGAACTGCTGGAGGCTGAGGTCTTCCTCCACCCATTCAGGGTGGGTCTAAGTTGAGTCACTGGAGCCATATAAATGAACTCAGTGCAGCTGAGAGTGAACTTTTGAAGAGGAGCTACAGACAAGAGAGACACTTTGAAGAATGCACTGGAACTGAGAGAGGAGCTTCAGCTTACAGAGACATTTTGGAGACAGCCTTTGAAAGCAGACTTTTGCTCCGGAGAAGCTAAGAGAGGACAGATGACCCAAGAGCAACCGAGAGTGACATTTTGGAGAGAAGCTGAAGCCTAGAGAGGAACGTCCTGGGAGAAAGCTATTTTGAAACCAGAACTCTGGAGCAGACGCCAGCCAGGTGACTTCCCAGCTAACAGAGGTTTTCTGGACAGCATTGGCCATCCTGCATTGAAGGTACCCGATTGCTCATGTGTTACCTTGGACACTTTATGGCCTTAAGACTGTAACTGTGTAACCAAATAAACCCCCTTTTATAAAAGCCAAAAAAAAAAAAAAAATTAAAAACGTTCCCTTGACCACAGGTCCCCCTGAACTCTCACTACATTCTCAACATCTTCCCAACAAAACTTCCCCAAAGAATTATCTATACATGTACTCCCTCCACTTGATCAACTTTCTTCAATCCATTCCAACCAGACTTTGGTGTTCACCCCAACCCTCTGGCCTCAAACAACTCATCAGAATTACCACAGCCTCTTCTTACCTAATCCAGCAGTCCCTAGCCTCATCTTACCAGATTTCTCAGAGCATTTAACACAGCTGATCACTGCACTCTCTTTGGTCAATCACTTTCTTCACTTGGTTTTGAAGACACTACTCTTCTGATTTCTTCCTACATTAATTAAGCTTTTTCTCAGTCTCCTTTGCTAGCTCTTTCTCTATCCCACCTCTAAATGGAATGCCCCAAAACTGTCTTCTACTTCCCCTTCCTTAATCCAGCAGTTTTCCAAGTGTGGTCCCAGAAAGAGCAGCACCTAAGAATGTGTTAGAAACGCTAATTTGTTGGGCCCCACCCCAGATTAGAGAATAAAAATTCTGGGGGTAGGGCCTGGCAATAGTATTTTAACAAGCTATAGAGTACAATTCTCATCCACTAAGTCCAATGACTTTAAATACTACCTATATCTGTGCTGTGCAATACAGTAGCCCCTAACCACATTTGGCTATTGAGCTCTTGAAATGTGGCTAGTATGACTGAAGAACTGAATTTTGTTTAATTTTAATTAATTTGTATTTAAATTTAAAAACTGACAATTTAGTTATTTGGAGCTAGGTACGTAAACTACTTTGTCAACTATAAATTTTATGAAATCTAAATACAAATCGGGAATTTCTCATGCAAACTGAGCATCTCAATTAAGATGTGCTGTAAGTATAAGATACATATCAAATTCCAAAGACATATAAAAAAGAATGTAAAATATCTAATAAACTATGCTGATTACATGTTAAAATAACATTCTGGACATGCTGGGTTAATAAAACAAATTATTAAAGTTAATTTCACTTGCTTCTTCTTACTTTTTTATATGTGACTACTAGAAAATTTTTAAATTACATATGTGGCTCACATTATATTTCTACTAGACACTACTGATCTATTCTGTGATGACTCCTAAATTCTGATCTCTAACTCTGATCCTTCCTTGAGCTCCAGAATAGCTATCTGGTCTATCTACTTATTGTTTAATAGCTATCTCTTATGAATATATCCAAAACAGAACTCTTGGTATCCTTCCCCCATCTGCTACCATTCACAAACTTAGGGAAAAAAATTTTAACCAGGGTCATCCTCAGATTCCTCTCTCTCACACCCCATATCCAATCCACCAAGTCCTGCTCAGCTCTGCCTCAAAAATATACACCAATTTCATTCCTCACCCCTACCACTAAAGTCTCAAGCTATTGTCATTTCCTTCCTCAACCAAGACAATATTGTCCCTGCTGGATGATTCTGCTGTTGCCTTTTTTTCAGTCTGTTCTCCTTACTGCAGTAGCCTGAGTGATCATTTTAAAAAGTAAATCAAGTACTCCAGTGATGAACCCACCACACTGAGAATAAAATCTATCCTCTTTCCATGATCTGGCCCCTGACAACCTCTCCAATATCTCTCTTACCAGACATCCTCTCACTCACTATACTCCAGACACACTACCCTTAGAAAGTTTTTTCTCATTTCAAAGCCTTTACAGTTCCCTTTCCTCCGATCTTCAAATGGATAATGCCCTCTCTAGCTCCAGGTCTCAGCTTAATAACCACCTCCACAAGGCATTACTTCCTGACCTCCTTCGCTAAAGAAGTCCTCCTTCCCAATGCAAACTGTCTATATCCCATCACTCCATTTTCTAGACAGAACTTCTCCCTCTCTGAAATGGTCTTGTATTTTAATGTTTATTGTCTGTCCCCTCTCCTGTATAATGAAACTCCCTAAGGGTGGGGACTCTGCCTTGTTCAGTGTTGTATCTCTAGAACCTAGAATAGTACCTGGCACAAGGTAGGTATTCAGGATTTTTATCAAATGAATGAATATATTAACCTTTCAGTTGAATTACAAGGAGAAACCTGACAAATGAGTAATATTTAAGCCCAGAGGAATGAGTTTTCTAGCCAAAGAGAACAACATTTGCAAAGGCAGAAAAGTATGAGATTTCAAGAGCAGATGGACAGTTAACATGACTAAGATGAGGGCAGTGGTATGAACAAAGTGAGACTAGAAAGACAGGAACCCTACTATATGGGGCCACTGAGAGGTTGTATATTTACAGGGAAATCACTGAAGGGTTTTTAAGCAGAGAAGTGACATGATCAGATTTATATTCAGAAAGTACTACTCAGGCTACAATACGGTAATGGATCTGAAGGGGATAAGTGGTGATGTAAAGAGGACAATTAGGAAGCACTGGTGATTGTCCAAGCAAAGGCTATTACTTTATACTGGGGTGGTGGCAGTGGAAATGGAAGAGACAAATTTAAGAGACATTTAGGAAGAAGAATTAACAGGACCTGTTCGAGAGGAACTAGTGGTGGGAGGAGGGAAGCAGAGAGGAGTAATGAAGAAGTCAAGATTGATGCCCAGGTTTCTAGTGAGTCAGTGGAGAGGAGTAAGAGAGATTTGGGGGTAAGGTGATGAGTTCAAACAAGCAGAGTTTGCAAAAAGATGAAAGAGAGATCCAGTTTGGAGATCTGGGTGGGAAAGAATGAAATAGCCTGAGAAGATGTATGCAGAAAGGAGCCCACACAAAGCCACTCTAAAGGTAAAGGAGAAGTCCAGGCCAAAGAGTAATAAGAAGACCACGAAAGAGTGATGTCACAGAAGCCAAAGAATTCGCTTTTCAAAAAAACAAAGGGGGGGGGGATTGTCAACTGTGTGAAATAATGCTGAGAAGACAAGCAGGATGAGAACTAAAAGGCAATCACTGGATTTAGCAACATGGAGTTACTGGGTATAATTTCAGTAGAGCATTAGACATGACCAACTAGGTAGAACAGGTTAAAGAGCAAATACAACATGAGGTAGAAGGAAGATGAAGACAATGGTTTTAAGAAAACTAGCTAAGCGACAGAGATAATAGGTCAGTTACCCGAGTGAAATGTGAAGTCAAAGGAAAATTTTCTAATATGGGAGAGATGTGAGTTGATTAAATTCTGACTGCACAGATTCATTAAGAGAGAATTAACAAAAATATAACAACTGCAAGGTTTCTGAAAAGGCAAGAGAAGCCAGGACCCAGAGCAAAGATGAAAGGGCTGACCTTGGCTAGAAGGAAGGACACCTCTCATCCATTTTGACCAGAAGGAAGGAGAACAGGATGGGCAAGGATGCCACTAGGTTTGGAAATGTAGTGGAAAGAAATTACAGTCTTATATAATGATGTCTATTTTCTCTAAAAAGATGAGAAGGAAAGAGTCAGACTTCAAGAGGGAAGTGAAATTTTAAAATAGTTTACAGTGACTGGGAGAATAAACCACTGAAAAAAAGACACTGGGATTGCTAGGCTATATTGAGGGCCCACTTTGATAACCATGGTTTTAAAAAGGTACCCAACTACCCTTTCTGCTGTACTGCCTTCTTAATATTAGCATTTGTTATTATCATTCTTAAGTTGCTAATATTTAAACGAAGAATCTTTTTCTATATGGTGCCCTATATACATTTCTGGCCTTTAAATGGAGGCCATTAATTCCCTCATAGCATATATAGAAAGGGTTCCATACTTGCCTTTCCAGGAGATGGAAAAATAAAATTTACCAAATACAATTTTATCTACAGCAGGTAGAAATTACTAATAGAAATTAGTTAAAAAGCATTGAGGAAATAAGTGACTTACAGGTAAATTGAAGTTTTTCAATATTACAATTTTTCATTAACACAGTATTTACATTCTCAGTTTCAAGTAGATAAATAAAAATTTGCTCCAATTAAAAGCAGCTAAGACTGCCCAGATGCAAACCTTGCATGCTATATTTCATTTAAGCTCAGAATAAGAATATAATTCACATTTGATATAATAATTAGGTAACCTCAAAGAACTGTTGGAAAAAATATTTTTTAGTTTTTAAAATATACTATGACTGAAATATTTCTGCCTCAGTATAAATAATAGTTACCAACTAAAAAGCATAAAGAATATATACATTCTTCAAAAGCTGTACAGAAGAATGGTATTACAAGGGATACTTGTACTAAGTTCCATATCTCTATAAAATTTAAAATTTGTGCAATTAGCATATTTACTAGGCTTCCAGTCAATATTTCTAACTAGTCACATTAAAATTTTAAGTGTATTTCATGTCTGGGATTCCCCCATTACACTGCAGTGCAGTGGTAGAAATTCTAATTACCCAAGTGCAAACTTAGCACTGCGTAACTGTTAGTTCCTACTGTATATACTTCACAACAAAATCCCATTATGAAACACTCCTAGACAGACAGACATCCAAAAGGATTGAACACAGGTAACCAAACAAATATTTGTACACAAATATTCATGACAGCACCAGACAATAGCTAAAGGATGAAAATAACCCAAATGTACATCAACCGATGAATGGATTAAACAATACATGGTATATACATACAATGGAATACTACTCAGCTGTAAAAAAGAGTGAAGTTCTAATACACACTACCACCTGGATGCATCTTGAAAACATTATGCTAAGTGAAAGAAGCCAGGCATACAAGACCACATATTGTATGGGTACATTGATATAAAATATCTGGAATAGGTAAATCCACAGAAACAGAAAGCAAATCAGTGCCTTAGGCAGAAAGGGGACTGATGGCTTAATGAGTATGGAATTTTCTTTTGGGATGATAAAAGTACTTTGGAACTGGGTAGAAGTAGTGGTTGCACAACACTGAGAATGTATTAAATGCCACTGAATTGTACACTTTAAAAGAGTTACTTTTATATTATGTGAAATACACCTCAGTGAAAAAAACTACATTAGGAAGCAAACAACATAGCTAAATTTTAATCAACCTGTGGCAGAAATTGCTAACAAAATTAGCCATAAGTTAACTAAAATATATATGAACGTACTCCTTTTAGTCGCACATGAATTGTAGTAACATTCACTAACTTTCCCCCCAAGTATAGACGTTACACAATATACTTAACTAACTCTTGTCTTTTAGAGATACATTCTGAAATATTTATGGATGAAATAATTTTCCAAAGATTTGTTTTACAATAATGTTGGGGAAATACAAGAAGAACGGATGAACGGAGACCGGCCACGAGTTGCTGCTAAAAGGTAGGTGAACATATAGGATTCATTGACAACAAATATACATATCATCTTCCACCAATAAATTAACTAAATGTAAGGGCTTTTCATTTTGCTTTTAGGATTTTCTTCCTAAACATTAGTTCCCTAACCACCAACTACCTCTAAGATAGTTTCATTTTGTAAATGGAGAAAGGTAGCAGAGCTAAGGTTAAGAGTGATTATTTGGGTTGACACACATTAACAGTACTAAAAGGGGGACAAAATTTGTAATCCTGGGGTTTGACTATTATTTCTTTTAAAATCAAGCCATCTCGCTCTCTCTCTCTAAGCCCATTTGGCAGGTAAACCCGCTGCCCTCCCCACTACATGGAACCTGACTCCAGGGGTGTAAATCTCCCTGGCAATGTGGGACATGACTCCCAGGGATGAGCCTGGACCCGGCAACACGGGATTGAGAAAGTCTCAACCAAAAGTGGGAAGAGAAATGAAAGAAAATAAAGTTTCAGTGGCTGAGAGACTTCAAATGGAGTCGAGAAGCCACTCTGGAGGGTATTCTTGTATGCTATACACATATCCCTTTTTAGTCTTCAATGTATTGGAATAGCTAGAAGGAAATACCTGAAACTGTGGAACTGCAACTCAGTAAACTTGATTCTTGAAATGA
>PVKY010011123.1:0-12206 GCA_004027775.1 Bradypus variegatus
TCACGGGGAGCTCTGCATGGGCCCTTTACCCCAATTCTGGAAAGAACATGGAGTGTGAATGCATGATGTGTTGGATGATTGACTAGCTGCCCATTCCCGACTAGCCCACCTGTAACGTAGGAGAACTAACTGAGGGGTTGAGGGTGTGGAAGGCTGTCTCACGTAGCCACCCATTGCTTTGCATGTGAGAATCACTGTTTTGAAGAAGCCGATTTGGGCCAGAGTCCCAATTCCCATCTTCTTGAATTATAGTGATGGTGGTGATCGTGAGGGGAGGAAATCCGGTGAGAAGTAGCTTTTCTTTGTAAGTATGCACGGGTTTATGGGGGTGAAAAACATGGCGGGAGAGTATTGTGTGGGATGTCTTCCATTTGTCCCCCAGATCCCACTTCAACCTTCTCCATCCGCTCTCTGCATCCCCCACCACACCCCGGGGACTTGTGTTACCCAATGCCCCTGCCTTCTGTTTTCCAGGTAAGTTTGGTTAATGGTGAACCACAGCTTCAAATTAGAGGGAGGAAGGAAGGAGACAAAGAGTTGGGCGATTATTTCCTCAGTTCTCTCCTCTGTTGTCCCATGAAAGTCATGGCTGTGGTCAGGTGACCTTCTCCATCCTGTCCTAGCATCCTGAGGATGCTGTAACAAAGTACCACAGATTGGTTGACTTAAACAAGGGAACTTTATTATCTCACAGTACTGCAGGCTGAAGTCCGAAACCCGGGTGTCAGCAGAGCCATGCTTCCTCGGAAGTCTGTAGGATTTGACAGTGGCTTGCTGGCAGTCCGTGATGTTCTTTGACTCATAGCATAACTCAATCTCTGCCTCCATCACATGGCTATCTCTCTCTCTCTCTCTCTTTGTCTCTCTCTTTGCTTCTCTCTCTCTCTCTCTATGTTCAAATATCCTCCCCTTATAAGGACACCAGCCACATCAGATTAGAATCCAGCCTAATCCAGTTTGACCTCATCTCAATTAATAACGTCTTGAAATATCCTATTTCCGAGTAGGATTGCATTCGTGGGACCAAGGGTTAGCACGTGAGTCTATCTTTTGAGGGAACACAATTCAATCCTCTCTTACTCAATGCCCTCTTGTCTTCAGGGTTAAGATATTTCACCATCCCTTGTTGCTTCTCCTAAACCCTGTTCTCACCTTTGTACTATTAAACACACTGGAAAAAGCTAGCTTGACAACATGTGCATAATGTTCAGCCGGGTTGAACTTAAATGTTTGGAAATGGATACAGGCGATGGTAGCACGTTGTTTTTTTTTTTAACTTTATCAAAAAATTAAAACAAACAATGAAATTAAATGTTTTGTGTTTCAAACAAAACAAAGGATTAAGGAAAACAAACTAAAATAATTACTTTGCTTCCAACGTATTCTTACCATACCCCAAGAAAATTAACAAACCATAATCAAACAAAGGTATAAGAAAAAACAAATAATGTAAAATAACTACATTGAAGCTAATTTTTTAATGCAATAACTTTGGTACACGTTATTGTGAATATAATTAATAGTGCAGAATTGTGAGTGAATGTAGGGGAAAGGGGACGTTTAGAGTCATGTATGTCACCAGAAGGAAAGTTGGAGATTAAAACATGGGAATGTCTAACACAGTGAATCTTGTGGTGGTTGATGACTGCGATTAATTATAGAAATATTAAAAAATTATTTTGTGTAGTAGAACAAATGTAAGGAACCATTTACAAGGAGTTAATAATAGAGGGGTATATAGGGAAAATGTACCTATTGCAAACTATGGACTAGAGTTAACAGTAATATCTTAGTGTTCTTTCATCAACAGTAACAATTGTACCCATCAATACTAGGGTAAACAATAGCAGGGGATAAGGGACATAAGGTGTTTGGGGTTTTTCTTTTTAGTTTTACTTCTTTTACTGGAGTAATGAAAATTCTAAAATTGATCATGGTGATGAATGCACATCTTTGTGATGATACTGTGAGCCATTGGTTGTATACTTCAGATGGATTGTATGGTGTGTGAATATATCTCAATAAAATTGCATTTTAAAAAATAAAACAAACAAACAAAAAAGTTACCTTCAGTGTGCTGTTTATTTTCTGTCAGAACCCTAATGGAGACAAATACTATCCAAGGCTTTGTTTCCATTTGATTTATTTCTGTGTCTCTGGTTAAGGAGATCTGGTGATAGGACATGAAAATCAACCCAACAGCGGCCTTCATAAACAGAGGACTGTCAACAGTTTGGACTTTTATCCGAAGATCAATGGAAGGTTTTGTGGGAAAATAGCCTGAGCTGGGAGCGCGTCTTTGACGTGCTTGGGGGTGCAGAATATCAAGTCTTGCCCGGACAGAACACTGTCCAGGGCAGCACTTGCATTGTTAATAGAAAAAGCTGCAAGTCTTGGATGGTCTGTCCTTGACTTCCCTGTTTTGCTAACTTCCATCTGGCCTGCACAGAATGCCGCGCAGGCACGCCCTGTAATAGATGTCTTGTGGCTGTGATAACAAGGTTAACCTTGTCCTGAACCTTGATTGCCCTTTCTGATATGTAAACAGGATATAAACATATGCACCTGGGGTCCTCTGTGTGTTTCGGACTTTTTGTCTGTGGAACCAAATAAATAGCTGAAGCAAAGCTGTACCAGTATCCACTTAGCACACGATGCTATGTGGGTCCCCTGCTCCCTTAACTCTTAACTTTGTGTCTGTGTTTCATTCCTGCACCGCCCTGTCAGCAATAAGGTTTTGAGCAGAGAATGGAGGTGATGTGTCTCTAGTCCTTTGGCCATTTGGCAAATAAGGATATTTTGCCATTTCTCCTTCAGGGAAGGGATGGCACAGTAGAAAACAGAGAAAAGAGGAGTCTCTCTTTGCTCTTGAGTTTTCAAACTCTAACCTACAGCAGGATTGCACAAATTCAGGAAGAAACAAGAGATATGAGAGAATACAGTCTATTTTGCCCATTAATTGGTAAAGATATTCTGAATTCGAGGGAAGGAGGGAAAAGGAGGAGTGGGAGAATGTTGCGTCTCCCTGAAAAAGGGAGAGCCTGTACCCACCCCCGTCTTCCCCTGCACCATCTTGAACTTGACTGGTTCTGGTTCCAACAGAACTGCTGGAGCCACACTGATTGGTCAGGATGTGGGGTGGGCTTGGGGGCCTCTGGAAGAGCCCATTGGCAGCCTGAGTCAGGCCTCTTGTTTGTGGAGTATGGCTTGGCCTAGAGGATGGGGAGACCTTAAAACAACAGAGTGGTTTGGGAACTCTGATACAGAGCGACTTGACTGTTAAGTAAAGCCCATTGACAATGGCAAGACCCCAAAAATGAAATGTCTGGGTAGAGGGTCTTTACAAACAACCACTCAGAGCTCATCCATACATTCCCTCATTAATCCACAACTTTTATACCCATTCCTTACCCTCACAGAGCTGATGTTATCATGGGAGACCCAGACAATAAAAAAATAAACAAATATGGAACATCGGATTGTGTCATGTCACACACTATGAAGATAAACAGAGAGAGATGGAGCTACTATTTGGCTGGCAGTCAGCCAAGATGATGGCATTTGAGCAGGGCCTGAAAATGCACCAAGGCCAGGAGACAAAAGCACCCGGTGATGGGCATGAAGGATATTTTATGCCAAGAGAAATGGAAGATCTTCAGCAGAGATCGGGACATGGTAGGCCTGCATGTTAGTGAGAGGCTGTGGCTGCACTGAGGACAGTGGGTGGGTGTTGGGGGACAAGTGGACCACTTGGGAGCCAGCACGGGATGCGGGCGATGGGCCTGCGCCGCGGTGGTGGGGATGATAAGTGGACATATTGGAGAGATACTGAGGAGAGCAAAACAGGCAGGACCCGGTGGTAGCTGCACAGGGGCAGGGAGGAAGAAGGAGGTATCAAGGAAGAAGCTGAGGCCCGGCCGGGACAGTGGGACAAATAGGGAATTCCTAAACACGTGGAAGGCTGGGGGTCGCTGCAGTCTTGCCGCTGTTCCCGGGGCATAGGTTGGGGACGGGGGCAGCCTCACTCAGGGGGAGATGTCATCCAGAGCCGGGGCTGCCCTCAAAAGGGTGAAATCTGCAGGAGGAACCCCCAATACTGACCGAATCTTGAAACTTCATGATGAATTATCTGAGTCTCCTAGAACCTCTTGAATCTCTTAGACACTCTTTAGAGCCATGAGGTCTTAGAGTGAGCAATTTTCATTCATTCCCTGTGTAACCCTCAGTTACCTTCTGGGTCAAAGATCCCCTTTCTCCTGATGCAGACAGGGGCTCAGAGGAGTCACAAGGTGGCCGAGATGGATTTCACCCCAAATCTGCCTGACGCCAAAACCCTTTAGCAATGAGACTTCCTGTCATGACTACTGATATTAATACTTTTAACAACAGTCATAATGCTCTCCTTATGGAGCTTGCCCAGCATCAGCCCCACACCAGGCATTTGACAGGCATTGTTGAACCTCACCTTTGTTTCACAGATGAAGAAACTGAGGCTCAGAGAGGCTGAGCCACCTGTCCAAGATCACGCAGCAAGTAGGTGGCAGAAGTGTGGCTTGAATCCACCTGTCTGCCTCCAAACCCATTTTGGAACTGCAGAAGAGACCGCCTCACCTACCCTGACATTTGGAGATGGAAGTTGCCTGGGCCAGAGATGGAAGGATCCAGTGCAAGGCCTCCCGGCAAGCTGTTGCCAGGGGATGGGTGACAGGGGCCAGAATGGGGCTTGGCTCAGGGTCCAGTGTTTGTGGACATTCCTGTGCCTATTTGTCTCATACCCTTCTTGAGAGGGCATAAACACTGAACAAAGCAGGCCTGGGCCCTTAATCTTCTGAGGAATTCTGGAACTCAGCTCTGAAGCACTCAGTCTCCAAGCACTCTACTTGTCCAGGTATGTTCCTCCACCCGATGGCCACTAAAATATCCCAGGTATTTCTCTGAGCTTCTAAAGAAGAAGGGAGACTGGGTTTGAGCCTTAAGCCCTGTCTGAATGGTCCTGATCAAGCCCCTTCCCCTCTTGTGCCTCAGTTTCCCCATCTGTAAAATAAGAGTGTATGGGAGCCATGCCAGAGAGGATAGATCTTAAGTAACCAGTCTACACTGGAGTTCTGCACAAGCTGCTTACAAGCCACATGAAGCTGAACAAATGTCTTCACCTCTCTGTGCTTTGTTTCCTGATCTATAAAATGGGGAAGATAATCAGATTTGACTCAGTGAAGACATGTGAGTAGGCCTGGCATATTGGAGTTGCTCAAGAAAGTTTACCTCTCCCTGCTCCTCTTCTACTGAACCAAATGCATTTATGGAGGAATCTGAGGCACTGGGGTAGCTGGACAAGGAGGGGACACAGGACTCCAGGGAGAAGCAAGGAACTGCAGTGGTCCAGCCTGATATGGAGTCCCAGGACCCCAGATCGGAGATGCTCTCTGGTATCTGAATGGACCACGGCTCAAAAAATCTCAAAGTAGCAGATGATGGCAGGTCAGTAAATATTCTAAGAAAATGAAAACTTGGCCATCTGAACCCCATGTGCTACCTCAGCCTGAGCCTGGACCCCAGCTCAGGGTCACATTCTCAGACAGAGCCTGGTCACTCAGTGAACACTGACCCTTGTCACGCATCAGGACCTAATGGAACTTCTGACCCCTCACTGAGCCAGAGATTTGGCTGGAGCCATGTGAAGGAATAAAGATCTCCAGTAAAGATAATGACCTGGGTAAATGTAAATACCAATACTACTATATTCTTTTTATTTTTAACTGCACTTTTTTCCTTCCTACAGGATCTAAAAAGCAAATGCATAAAATGCAAATGGTTTGGGACCCATAATGTATAAATACGTAATCTGTGATAAGAACTGCAAGAAGGCTGGGGACAGAGGGGTATGGGAACATAGTTTATGTGTGCTGTTGAAGTTGTTAAGCTGGTATCAAGGCAAATAAGATTTAGGGTATTAAATTTAAGCCCCAAGGTAAACACAAAGAAAATATTAGAGAATATGCAAACTCATAGAGACAGAAAGTAGAGTACAGGCTGCCGGGGATGGGGTGAAAGGGCAATGGGAAGCTAATGCAAAATGTGTGTAGGGTTTCCCTTTGGGGTGAAGGGAAATTTCTAGTAACGAATGATGGTGAGGGTAACACCCTTTGACAGCCAACATGGCTGCCCCTAATTCTCTTCTCTGAATAGGTGTTTTGCACCTTGTCCTCCTTGTTCAGTCTGAGGAGAGTTTAGAGGAGAGATTTCCCTTCTGGGATTGGTCAGCTTTAGCAGTTCACTTCTTCTTGTCCTGGTTTCTGTGCCCTCAGAATTGCCTTGATCACCCACAGGCCCCTAATTGCCATATACGGGTCTAGTTGGACAACTCCCTTAAACTTGCAATAGGGAAATGCTTTGATTCTTGGGAATTCCACAGAGGTTGCCAGTTATAACAGAAATCTTGACAACCTGTGGTTCTTAAATCTGAGCTCAGGGCCAATAGGGTGACTTGGTGTGGATTTTTAAAAAGGCACCCCTCAGGGTGGATGAATTAGAAAAAGGATCCCATGTGAACAGATCCATTCCTCAGAAGGCAGTTTGAGGAATGTCAATTTCTTGAAGGAAAAGAAAAAAAATCTCCCTGAGGTTGGATGCAGCCCTGCACCAAGGTGTCTGACTTGGCAGGTGAGGCGTGAGGAGGATTGCAATCCCTAGTCACTCCTTGTGCAGTGAACAGCCTACACAGCCATCCACTGTTTGCATCCACCCTCGAGATTCCCGCACCTCGGCAACACTCTGCAGAGCTCTGGACCCCTGAGGGATGTCAACAAGACTGGACCCACTGACAGACATTGGCCAAGTTACTGAAGGCTGGAAGGACCAAGGGGATCTATGGGATCCCCTTAGGTAGGCAGGTTGTCCATGTGGTAATTCAGGGACCCGGGTTCTTTCCATCTTGTTGCTCTGCCGTAGTTCAGTGGTTCTCAAAGTGCAGCCCTGAGATCAGCAGTATCAGCATCATCTGGAATGTTTTAAAAATGCAAATTCTCAACCCAACACAGAACTACTGAATCAGAAACTCTGGAGGCAGGCCTAGCAATCTGCATTTCAACAAGCCCGCCAGTTGACCCTGACTGTGTGCTCAAGCTGGAAGTTCACCGTCCTGCAGCTTTGTCCTTATCTTAACGGTGAAAGAGCAGAAAGGTTTTGAACTTCTTGAATCCTCCCATTGTTTAGGCAATGACTAAGGAAAAGGTCCTCTGGCTGTTCAAAGACCTCAGGCCCAGGAAAAAACTTGAATTCTGGGCGCCTAACATGGTTTGAGAGGACTAGCATAATGGTGACCATGGTTTCTGGATTCAGGCTGCCTGGGTTTAAATCTCAAAGTGGCCACGTACCACTTGAGATCTGGACATGTAACTTCTCCTTTCCAAGTCCCAGTTCCCTCTTGTCTAATTCAGGGATCATAAAGGCATCTATCTCTTGGCGTTACTAGGAGAATTCATGGTGTTGTTATATGCCTGGCACATAATAAACCCTCAAAGTATTAGCTTCGTTGTCTTAATATTTTCATGTTGATGGGAGCTGCTGTTTGTACCAGGCTTGTACTAAACACTTTAGCTACAACATCACCGAGTCCTTGTGAAACTATTGTAACAGGTGTATGCTGTATAGAGATAGTTTTCATTCAAATATTCATTTTTATGAAGGAGGAAACTGAGGGGCCGACTGGTGACGCCACTGGTCTAAGGCCACATAACTGCAGGTGCTGAAACGGAATTCTAACTCGGGTCGGACAGGTAGAGCCTCCAGTCTTGAGCAGGAGTGCAGAGACCCTCAGCTTCCGGGAAGGCCACGCCACCTAGTGGCCGGATGTCTGAGCTGCGGCAGGGATGGACGGGGAAGACAATGTCTTGCCTCCGAGAAAAGGACTCACCTCCAGGCAACTTTTCTCATTTTTCAAAAGACTTCCCGTTTGTTGCCTCTCCTGATTTTCATAACCACTTGGGGAGAAACCTCACAGGAAAGACAAGGAACAGTGAGGCCCAAAGGCAGAGCCAGCCCCAGAGACAGGTGTCTGGGTAGGTGTGCACCAAGCTTTTACAATGGGCACCTTACATCGCTGTCTCTGAATCATCCTAAAAACTCGAAAGTTGATACTACCATTGTAGCCATTTTAGAAATTAATAAAATGACGCTCTGAGATATTAAATGTCCAAGGTCTCAGCCAGGAAGTAGCAGAGCAAGATTGAAACTCAGGGCCAATTACCTCCTGACCATGAGTTCCCCTTGACTTTGGGAGAGAGTAGTTTATATCTACTCTGGTGGTGCCAGGTCTGAGCTGCTTCTGGACTAGAGTTGGGGGAGACCAGATAAACATAATCATGGCTAATACACAGCATTTGCCATGTT
Organism: Bradypus variegatus; assembly: GCA_004027775.1. Lineage (NCBI taxonomy): Eukaryota > Metazoa > Chordata > Mammalia > Pilosa > Bradypodidae > Bradypus > Bradypus variegatus. The sequence goes on from PVKY010011123.1 coordinate 8,389, forward strand.
CTAAGGGCTTGAATTAAATTAATTTCCTTACTCCATCCTCGTAGCAACCCTCTAAGGCAGGTAATTTATAATCTCCCACCCCTCTTCCAGTTTTATTTTACTTTTCTTTCTTCAAAAAATGTTTTTATTGTGAAAGATTTCAAACATATACCAAAGTAGACATAACGGTATAATAAACCCATCATCCAGTTTCAACAACGGTCAATTCATGACCAATATTGTTTCATCTACACTCCAAACAATCCCCCCCCCAAAAAAATAATCAGGATTATTTTGAAGCAAACCCCAGGCATTGTATCAATACACCTTGTAGATATTTTCAGTATGCATCCCATTTTACTATTGGGGAAACTGAGACACAAAGGAGCACATACTTTTATCAAGGTCGTTTTGCTGAGGGGGTTCAGAGCCTGGATCAAATCACAGAAATCCAGTTCCAGGGCTTCTGCTTTTATCTATTGTGGTGCTTTTGGAGACAAGACTTCAGTGAATCTTAATTGTAGCATCATTCAGATAGTAATGCAAATCTGTCATTTCTTTGAAAAGTTGTCAAATTGCTTCTCAAATTGATAAAATTGGATTACAAGAAGAGATTAGCTGAAAGTATTGTGCCAATGCTAAATTTATTGACACTGATAACCAAACTACAGTTATGAAAGAGAATAACCCTACACTCAGGAAATATGCACAAAAATATTTAGGGGTAAAGGGCCACATTTGTGTAACTTACCCTAAATCATTCAGAAAAAGTATTATATAGACAGACATATAAGCAGATATAAATATAGACCAAGTGATATTAGAAAGGGGCTAAAATGTTAGCAATAGCTAAATCTGGATAAACAGTATCTAGGATGTCATTTGTATTACATTTTATTCTTGAAATTCTTCTATATGCTTGAAGTTATTTCCAAAAAACATTTCAAAATTTAGAAAAAGAATGCTTACCCTATATACTATATGACTTCATTTATGTGAAATTTAAAAGCAGGAAAAAGTACTGCAGATGGTAGAGGTTAGAATACTGGTTACATTTGATGGGCATCAACTGGGGAAGGGGCATAATGAACCATCTAGGGCTCTATTAATGCTCTATATCTTGATCTGGTTTATATCTACTCAGGTGCATGAATATGTTTCATTAAGATGTATGCTTAAAAGCTTTGCACTTTACTGTTTGTAGGTTATAACTACATAAAAATGAAGAAAAAGGAGCAGAATTGATAGTTGTCATATATTCCAAAATGGAGTACTATAAAGCAAGGAAAAATAAACTGCAGCTTTATACAATAAAAAGAATGCATCCCATCCTGGCAAAGGAGCCAGACGTGAGATAATACACATTGTGTTCCATTTATGCAAAGTACACAAAAAAACAGGTATTTAAAGATGCATGCTTAGAAGGTAACATGCTAACTGCAAGCAAGAAAGAGATTACTATAAGAGCCCAGAAAAAATGCTTTCCTTTAAGAGAAGGGTGGTGGTTGTGATGGGGGGCTCTTAGAGGAGTTTCTGGGGTTCAGACAGCATTCTGTCTTTTAACCTGGTGTTCATCTTATAATAATTCATTGAGCTGTACTCATTTGCTGTATGCATTTTTCATATGTATTGAAATAAAGATATATAATTTACCGTCACATCTCAATCATGAAACACTAAGGGATAAATTTAGTAAAATATGTGCAGGATGCACTCTGAAACCCACAAAACATTGAGGGAAATTGAATAAAACCTGAATAAATGGGAAAATGCACCATGTTCAAGGATCAGAAGACTCAACATATATTGTTAAGATGTCAGTGCCCCATTGATTTGTAGAATAAATGAATCCTGATCAAAATGAAATCCCAGCTGGCTTTTGTTTGTTTGTTTGTTTTGTAGAAAATGTCAAAATGAGACTCAAATTCATATGGAAAGGTAAAGGATCAATTGCCAAACCATCTTGAAAAAGAAGAACAAAATTGGAGGACTCACACTTCCTGAAGTCAAGATTTGCTATACACCTACACCAAAAAGGAAATGTACTGGCATAAGGATAGAAATATTGGTGAATGAACTAGAATAGAGAGTCCACAAATATGTGTCCATAGATTTTTGACAAACGTGTCAGAAAAACTCAGTGGGCAAAGGATAGTCTTTTCAAGAAATGGTAGTGGAATAACTGGATATCCATATGGAAAGAAAAGGAACCCTATCTTTTACTTCATATCATATACAAAAAAATAACTTGAAATGGATCATAGACCTAAAAAGTGTAAAAAGCATAACTAAAACTATAAAACTTCCAGAAAAATATCTTCCTGACATTGGGTCAGACAAATATTTTTTATACAACACATGAAAATCACTAACCATGAAAGAAAAAATTGATAAACTGGACTTAATCAGAATTAATACTTCTGCTCATCAGAAGGCAATTGAGAAAATGAAGGAGCAAGCCACAGACTGGGAGAACATATTCACATACATGTTTATCACAAAAGACTTGCATCTTGGATATATTAAAAACCCCTACAACTCAATAATGAAAACCAAACAACCCCCCAAAAATGGCAAATAAGCATAGGAAAAGGTTCTTAGTATCATTAGTCATCGAGAAATTACAAATTAAAACCACAATGAGATACCAGCACATACCTGCTAGAATGGCTAAATTGAAAAAGGCAAACAGCACCAGATGATGGCAAGAGCATAGAACACACTGCTAGTAGATGCATAAAACGGTACAATTACATTGAAAACCTTTTTTGGCAGAGTTTCTATTTGGGATGATGGGAAAGTTTTGGTAATGGATGATGGTGATGGTTGCATGACATTGTGAAAATAATTAACAGCACTGAATATAAATGTGCATGTGGTTAAAAAGGGAAATTTTAGGTTGTATGTTACTAGAATAAATTTAAAAAAAAAATCCATGGAGTGGCATAATACAAACAGTGAACTCTAAATTAAACCATGGACTATAGTTAATAGCACAATTGTAAAAAATGTACTTTTCATCAATTGTAACGAATGTTCCACACTAATGCAAAGTGTTAATTATAAGATGGTTTGTGGGAATATTGTGTTTTATGCATGATTGTACTGCAACCCACCACTTCTCTAATTAAAAAAATTTAATGTCTCAGAGCCTAATGGTCACAAGAATTTTAAATTATATTTAATTTCAATTTATTTACATATACTTGTTGGGCAGAAATAAGATTATCACTAAAAGTCATTTAAACATGAAAATATATTAGAATAAAATTCTGCAGAGGAAGTAGAATGAAATGCACATTCAAAGAAAACAAAGAAAATGCAAAATTAAAGAAGAGTGTGCTTATGTATTTTTTAAATGGCTAATAGTAGATCCCAAGTCTCGACACTATTGCAATTCCACTGGATACCTTTAAAAAGTGGTATATCTTTTACTTTTTAAATGTCAATATTTGCAATACTCCAAACACCACAACAATTTAAACTTAAGAAAATAGTTTGCCATCAACTCAAAAATGTATGAGGAGATGCAAAATTTTTCAAAAACATTTTATGTGGTACGTAAGCAAAAAAGACTCCTGCTCCGAGGCAACACAAAAGAACTCAGTCAAAACTGTCACATCAAATTTGAGGGTCCACTTAGCAGATCCTAAAAGCTATGGTTTTTTTTAAAATACTCAACTCTGATAAAAAATGTACAATAGTGTTGAAAACTTCTAGAAAATGCAGGCTATTCCTAGAAAAATGGATGTATATCCATCCAGTTATCTCTGAGAATGGCATAAAATTCTAAAAAGAAAGAAAGAAGGAAAGAAGATAGGAAGGAAGGAAGGAAAGGA